>JAFMOC010000161.1:217500-285000 GCA_019802505.1 Corydoras sp. C115
GTGCGAGAAGTGTTTGTGTGCGAGTGCGTGTTTGTGCGAGTGTGTGTGTGTGCAAGTGTGTGAGTGTGTGTGTTTGTGTGTGTGTGTGTGGGAAGGGCGGCAGGGCGACATCTCGAAAAGCAACCTGAAAGGCTTCTGAACTGTCAGCGTTCTGTCAGCGCGGGAGGTGTGTGTGTGTGTGTGTGTGTGTGTGTGTGTGTGTGTGTGTTGGGTGAGTGGCGCTCACGCACCCATTGATGTTTTCGACTTTGTGAGGCGTCAGCAGATTCGTACGCCGAACGAGGCGGACCGACAGGTGGAGGTGAAACGGGTTCGGGTCCGAGCTGCACTCGCATCTCTCTCACCCCCCCCCCCTCTCTCTCTCTCTCTCCTCAGATGTGGGCGACGAGATGGCCAAGGCTCAGGGGGCCGCCCCGCCTCCCGCCCCCCAGCACAGGGACAGGAGCGTGGGCTCGGCCATGAAGGACTGTCCCTACTGCGGCAAGTCGTTCCGCACCTCCCACCACCTGAAGGTCCACCTGAGGATACACACAGGTGAGCCCCAATTACCCTCCCTCCATCACTCACGAGGGGAACCAACACTTCTTCCGCTTTATCCTCCATTAGGGGGGGTCATGGGGGGGGGGTTTCCCATGCCCATCCAGGAGAGAACGTTTCGGGTGCTGGGCAGATACACCCAGGACAGGACGCCAATCTATCACTAGGCACACACTCCCTCACACAGACACACTCTATATGGGGCAATGTGGAGCATTAAATTGACCTTGATCCATGTTTTTTTGGACTGTGGGAGGAAACCGGACACAGGGAGAACATGCAAACTCCACCCAGATTGGGATTCGAACAGGGAATCCCCAGCGCTGAGAGGAGAACATGCCAACCACTAAGCCATTGTGCCGCCCTCACAAGAACCAATATAATTTAATGTAGGTATTTCAGCAACACGGTGGCTTAGGGGTTAGCACGTTCGCCTCTCACGTTCCCATGTTCTCCCCGTGTCTGATGTATATATTTCAGCAACCTCCGTCAGTCGGGTTCCCCAGCGTCTATGGTAACGATGTGGACGGATCCGGTCGAACAGCTGCCGTGGACCCGTAACGGAGGTTGAGTCTTGGCGGCCTCCGCAGCTCGTCCTAGTTACCACGCAGGGTTGCGGCGCCAGGTCCCCTTATCCAGCGCCCCGGGGCTGTGTGCACGACGGCGCAGTGAACCGACGTCCGAGAGGGTTCTCTCCCCTGCGAGAGACAGATTATGAAACGTCCGCAGAACCGTAACTCATTCTGCGTCTTTAGCTCTTCATCACTTCCCCCATTTTTTAAATAATTCCCTAGCCGTCTCCTCACTTTGGCTCCCGGAGCTACCTTTAAAACGGCGAGGGGGGTGGTGGGGAGGGCGAGGGAGGGGGGGGGGCGCTTGAGAGAGACCCCACAGGCTCGCGAAAGAGAGAGAGAGAGAAAAAAAAAAAAAGGAAAGGAAATGAGAACTGCTCAACAAGTGCTAAAAGGCCTGCCCCTCTCGCGGCTCGAACTTAAAATGGAAATGACTCCGGGCTCGGGAAATTGATGGTTGTTATGTTTTTCGGTGCGGGCCCACGAGGAGGAATGGGGACCACCCAAATAGTCTCGGGTTCGCTTAATAAGAAGCGCATAGCCGCGCTGTTCTGGGGAATTAAGCCCTGATTGTGTGGCATGTCCAGCCGCCTGATGGGTGATTAGCCATCGGTGCTCAAGCACACGAACCGGCGAGGGGCTGCGGTACTGACGCCGTCCCGAAAATGGAGCGGGGACTTAGGCATTGCCCGAAATGTTATAGCAGACGATTTTAAGTAGACGTAGGAAATCGCATAAGGATGATTTAAGGACGAGGACGCCGGGATGGGACGGTTCTGCTGACAGGCGGCTGCTTCAGGGGGAGGAGTGATGTCCCCGAAGCAGGGGAGCTGAGACGTACGCCTCAAACCGGGGGACGAGTGAGTTATAGACGCATGGAGAAGAGGGTAAGGGTCCCCCGAAGAACCATAATTCATCACGAAGGAAGTGGAGGCCCTCGTCCCGCAGCTCCTTTAACTCACTCGCTCAGTCACTTACTAAACTCTGTGTGTGTGATTAAGTGCCGGGATAAGCCGTAGTGTACTAACATGGGAACGGCCTTTTAAGACGGCCTGCTCCTACCGCCCCCTCGTTCGGTGGACGCCGCCGCCGCCGTTCACAGCCCCCCCCCCCTGATTAGTTTGCAGGATGTGCGAGAACCTCGTCGGTTCTGCGAACGTTCTACAGGCTTCACCCTCACACTGCATGTTTAGCGACTGCTTCAATCCGGCCTCCCCTCGCCGTGCACGCGAACCTGATGACTTTCCGCCCCGTTGTATACACAGCGTCCCGGCCGGTGACGTTCTGTAAACCCGAGCGACCAATCGGATCACGCCGCAAAGTAAACAAGTCCAAATGTGCGAGGCCCACTACGCGCTCACGCCAGTGCGTTTGGAAAGTTCTTTCGTTTTTTTTTTTTTTTTTTTTTTTTTCCATTCCCAAAAAAATAAAATGCAAACAGCGTCTTTCACCGTAAAAAATTTCAAAATAAAAATACAAAATCCGGATTGTTGTGCTCCAGATCGTTAGCGCATTTCTCACGATTTACCTTTCTCAATCTAAACAGTCGCTCCTTCATTTCTTAATTTAAAAAAAATAAAATAAAATAAATAAATGTTCTGTGTATCGCAGACTTCATTAATACTTATAAACTCCAGCGGTTATACATCATCACATCTACAGAGGAAGCCAACAGCAATAAATTACTTTTTAATTTCAATACTAACAATAAATGACCTTGTTGAAAATCTCTCGTCGTAAATAAAAACAATTATAACTGTAATAAATTACATTCTCACGGTAAAAAAAAAAAAAAAAAAAAAACAGCTCAGGAAGGAGATTTTAACCAAACAGTTTAGATGCTAATTTACATTTTAACCTAAAATTGAACAATAATTGACATAATGACTGAATATCATACCAATAAATGATGTTTTAATGAAAGTTTATATTGATTGTTTACATTTTAAACTGAGATTTGAACCTATAAATTCTATATTTACTTCAAATGTTACCTTATGACTGAATAAAGTTAAAATAAATTACACGACGGTTAAATTTTATACTAACAAATTACATTACAATACAAGTTTTCATTGAAAAATTAATTCTAACCTAAAACTTACTACATTATATTGTACCTCACAATTCTACACATTTTAACTAGATGCTAATTTATATTTTAACCTTAAATTTGAACTATAAATTGCATAACGACTGAATTTCATATTAATAAATTGTATTTTAACTAAAGTTATATTTATATAAAGTTATATTATATATTATATTATATATATACTAAAGTCAAATTGTATTTAACATAAAATATTACTCATACTTTTACTTGTTTATTAATATATGACGTTCTGAAGTACAATCTTACACAAACATAACATTCTATACAAAATACATATCCGTACATCACAAATTCTATCTAGGAAATAAATTCCAACTAAAGTTTATATTTATAAACTACTCAGCAAAATGAAATGCTACCAAAATTTACACTCGTAACAAATTTAATAATAAAAATACTCAAAATTTTATCTATAAATGAAATTCCAACTTTATATTGATAAATTACACTGCAGTTTAGATTCCAACCAAATGTTATACTAATAAAGTAAAATGCCGTTATATTTAACTGCTTTATATCTACGTTAGTTTACTCTTCAAAAATCATGAATGCGTAAAGATAAAAAAAATACATTATTTTATATTCTGTCATGAGTTTAATAGATAGTTTTAGTGTCCAACCAAAGTTGTAAAAAAGATTTTTAATATAATGTAAAATTCTGCTACTAAATTAATCCAAATAATAATATAAATAAATGAAAATAATTATAATAGATAATAGTATTTACAAATAAATTACAGTCTAAATGAAATCTATATTAATAAAACTGTACTGCAAACTTTAACAGGACGTTCTGCTTAAAATTGATGGAAATTAACTGTTATAAACTAAAATTATACTCCTAAATTAACCATTAATTCAAGTAAATTAATAAATTAGATTAAGACAAATGATGTTATTGTTGAAATACATCGTAAGAAGACTACTTATAAACTTATAGCACTAGTAAAAATTGAGTGGATTAATTACAGTATGTATATTTTGATAAGAAACTTACGTACTAATTTAAAAAATTGCTTTTTTTTTAATTGTACGTTTGGCAGAATTTCCTTAAAAAGCATGTTAGGCTTTAAAACACTGGAGCAAAAGTATTCAGTCATTGATTCTGTGAGTGAAGCATGATGTTGGACCGGGTTAAGGACCCGGCGGCGCATCCTCCTGCGGTCTCTTCCTTCTTCCTAATCAGAGCTGGAACAAAGGGCCCGCCATTAAACAAACATCCTCCCTTGATTTTAAACAAATCCGACGTCGGGACGACACGAGGCGACCCTGGATCGGCGTGCTGTTAGCCCATCACAATGGCATTGCTTACTAAGAGGAGCGGGGCATTGTGTAACACAATGTTAGATTAATGAGTCGGCAACGTCGGCTTGAAAGCAAATGAAGTGAATTTAAATTCCTCCAAAAGTTAAAGAGCTAATGTTACAGTATTAATTTCCTCTCCAACAGTGAGTGGGAAAATATCCATTAGTGAAATTAAGCGCAGTTTGCTAGGTAGCTAACATTGTGCGGCGTACAGTGTGGGGCCACTGCTAATGAACACTGCAGTGGGTGATATTTCATTATACAAATTAATGCTCACATTTTAATGGGAAAGTCACATAATGAATCCAGGCTTCAGTGACAGCAATTAGAGACACAGATTGTCCCCTTCTGGACAAGGCAGTATTTAGCAGTAAGCAGCTGTGGTAAAAAATAAAAAGGTCCCTGCTCCTGACAACGGCTCCTCATAACTCCAGGGCGCGAGAGCGCTCTCGCATCCACTGAATCACCCTTCGTAAAGAGGGGCTGGGGAAGATGCTCGACGCCCGTGTCGAGTCACCTTGCTCGTACGGAAGCCGCCGCCACCGCCGCACGTCCTCTTCGGAAGGATCAACAAGAGCCTAAAAGGCTTGGCTCGCGCTCGCTTTTATGGCCGGTTCCTCGGGAGAACCGAGGTAATTAAGTGCCGGTGTGTGGTCAGCTGCTGCCGTTCCAAACCATAAGCACTGTAAATTACGAAAGTCACCTGGCAGAACTCGGTTCAGGCGCAAAACCCGGGGCCCGGGGAATGGTGCGTTTGGTCGTCCTCGGCGCGCCGTTCTTGGCGGAATCGTGAACTGAAGGTGCATTCGTGCGCGTGAAGGACATGTCCGACGAAAGGCGATGAGTTCGAGAAGAGCTGGTCGCTGGTTTTGAGGTCGTAGAGTCGGAGGTTATGTACTGTATAAGGCATGGGGAACATACCAAAGTGCCAGAAACCAGTAATTGTAACTAATTGTAGGTCTTTGGTTGTAAAACAAACCTATATATATATATATATATATATATATATATATATATATATATATATATATATATATATATATATATTCACATTATATATAGACTATTAATATACTATTCATATATAGTAACATTATGTGACTCTCTCTCTCTCTATATATATATATATATAGTGTCCATTTATTTATAGAGAGATTTTTTACAATAGTACATCGTCACAAATCAGCTTCAGTGTTATAAGCCATTGAACCCAATCCGAAGCGACAGTGGCAAGACAAAACTCCCTGTTATGTCATTATTTTAAGGAATAAACCTTGTGAGGACCAAGGCTCAGTGGACGCCTCATCCTCCTCGGGCGGCCGGGCAACATCAACAGTGTAGGTCAGCCACGAACAGATGATCATCTGACCCGTATTTAAGAATTAGAAAACTACATACGTCCATTTGGGGCGTCCTGCAGGACCGCCAGTCCAATAGAAATCCAGGTTCCGTCCTGTAATCATCGTAGCCGCAGTGCTCTGGCAGAACCATGGATGAAGAACTGACCCCAGCTATAGGAATAACGTGGCAATTTAAATAATCAGGGCTTAATAAAGCAAAACAATTAAGAATGCAGTATAGCAAGAGTGAAGTGGCATAGTATTGTATTATTCAAGTTCAAGTATTTTATTTATCGAGCGATTTTACGATACTACATCATAACAAAGCACCTTTACAGTGTCATAAGCCATTGAACCCGAGCCGAAGCGACAGTGGAAAGCCAAAACTCCCTGTTATGTTAATATTTAAAAGCAAAAAGCGGCATAAATTGCAGAAGTTATGATATTTCAGTAGGTTTTATTACACATACTATAGTATTGTATTATATAATACACATATAGAGTTATGTTATTACACATTGAGTCGTACAGTTTGATGGCCACAGGTAGGAATGACCTCCTTTGGCGCTCCATGGTGCATTTAGGAGCAATAATCCTCTTATTATTCTTACTATTCTTATTTTTTATTATTTGTAGTGAATTCTGCACTCCCCCAAACCCAAACCCACTTTGCTGCCGAACCCCGAATGACTTTTCTGAACCGGGTTAATGGTCCTTTCAGTTAAGGACTATTTAGAAACTAAACAAGCCTCACTAACTTCCAGAGCGGTTGTCTGGCGGACGTGATCACCTTGATGTTCTTGGATCCCGGAAAAATTCGGATAAATAAACAAGGCTCTCGGCATAAAAACCGGCTGTTTTTCCAGGCCAGTCAATCTCTGCGCACGCCGTCCCCCCCATTAGGCTGGGCCATATGGAAATCCGTCTTAAATGTGTAATATCTATTAAGTCTTTTAATTGCCCTTCTGTAGACACCGGGATGTTTATTTGCGCGGTTACTATGGAGTAGCGACAAATCCAGATGAATCCGCTTGGAGTGGAACTCCGTCGAGTGGGTAGAGCAAGCGGCGAGGCCGACTCGCGAAACGATACGTACCACTCTCAGCGAGAGGCTTCTGTAATTTATATCAAGTCTGTCATACAGTACCAGATGGCAATTTGATGTGTATTTCCCCCCTATTTTTATTAAGACAGTCCATCAAGTGGGAGACAAAGCTTCGGAGGGAGGGGGGGGAAAAAAAAAAAAAAAAAAAAAAACTTTTTTATTTATTTTTTTTCTTTCTTTTCTTCCCCGTCGTCGTCTTAAATGATGAAAAATAATCCTTTCCCCCTACCTCTGTACCTCGGCGATCCATTACGCTTCTCGGAGGTTGCGCTGTTTGTGCGGATATCAATTAAAAGTGGATTAACGGGTACATAATGACCTTTAGCAGTAAATTGTGTGTAATGTTGCAAGGCAGGATACAGTATATTCCCCAGATGTCACACATGCCCCTGACGTATGATGGAGCAGATGTCTTACTGAGTCCAAATGGTGCACAAAGAACACGCCATGCGTGTACGCACACACACACACACACACACACACACAAACACACAGACTCACACAAACAAGCACACACATTCAGATGGGGGGAGAAAGGGATTATCTGGTATAGATACTGATGATATAGGTTTTTGCGTTGCTGTTTTTGCTTGTTTTAAACAGCCGTGAATACAAATCCATCCGTGATGGAGGGTGGGGGGGGGGGTGGTGGTGGGGGGTTCGTATGGTGGTGGTGACAGGGGGGGGGGATGGAAGCAGATCACCCTAATTTGCCTGTAATTTTCAGCCCGGAATATCATTTTGTCCAGTTAAAGGAATTGAAAATGATCATTTGCATTAGGGACATTTCCTTATTAAATCAGGCCAAGTCCCTGTTATCCTGCTCAGAGGATGAGCACTTATTGGGTTAAAACCTCATCCTGCCTCATGGTTCGGTTTTTAAAATATAAGCCTCACACGCACACGCCGAGGATAAATGAGGCAGCGGCCCTTTTTTCACCCCTCCGTCAATGGAGTATTGGGTTCGTATTTGTGACCCCCTTCCCCTTTTTTTTTTCCCTTCCTTTCTTTCTTCGGGAAGCTGTGTGCAGTAGGTCTGCAGATCTGAGTCTTTATTTTTCTGGAATGGTGCCCTCCAAATAATGATAAATTACTCGAGCAGTATGCCATTTGCTAATTATATCCATGATTTACTACAGAGCCAGACTTAAATCATTCAGCTCAGCCTTGCGTAACAATGCAACATTTTTTTTTTTTTTTTTCGCTCTGATAAAAATGGTTTCCATGTGTATAATCTAAACATTTTATAGCTTTACGCTCCGTCATATATACACACGGCGTCGGACAAACATCCTTTTATTCTTCTTTTCTTTTCTTTTCTTTTCCATGCACGGCCACGGCGATTCATCTCCGCACAGCTCCGGCCCACTATTCTGTTCATTGCTTATTGATTCGGAATATTGCTTTAATTTTTTTTTGGGGGGGGGACCAGTCGTAATTGCATGCAGGATGTATTTTCTATCGAGATATTGAACGCATTGTTCCATTTTCGTAGACGCTGCGGCATATTTTAGTCATCCATTACTTCTATTGCTGCACAATACCCATTCGATGGGCTCATATGCTGCGCACATGTGCATTTTTTAGTGTGTATTTGGTGTCCGGTGGCAAATGGGGGGTAGTTTACTGAAGGCATCTTTGAGATCTTCAGACTAGCTTGGGATTTATTTGGGCTCGGATACATTCTACGCCATAAAAGTCTCTAAAATCGCCAATAAAAGGGCCGTTCCGTTGAGCGAGGCTGAGAATTTTGGAGATATGGAGGTAGAAGTAAGGCAGCTGAGAGGTTTTTAGGAATTAAATCTACATTACATACATTTGGTCATTTTGCAAGCATCCCAACTTGGTTTGGGTTCGAGCACAGGGTTGATACAGCATCCCTGGATCAATGGTTAAGGGTCTTGCCCAAGGACCCACAGTGGTAACTTCAGTGGACCTGGGATTTGAACCCACAACCTTCTGATTGATAGCCCATCACCCGAACCACTGAGCTACCAAACCCTCTGATGACATTTTCAATCTAATGGATCCCGTTGTATGTCCCTTGTATGTCTTCAGGTGAAAAGCCCTACAGATGCCCTCATTGTGACTATGCCGGTACTCAGTCTGCTTCCCTCAAGTACCACCTGGAGCGTCACCACCGCGAGCGCCAGAACGGCAACGCCACCTCGGCTAACCCCTTGTCCTCGGACCACAAGGACGACCACAGCAAGACCACTGGCGGCGGCGGAGGCAGCGGCGGGGTCTTCGCGAGGCCTGATGTTCTGCGCGGAGTCTTCAAAGGGATGATGCCTGGCGGCCTTGACTTCCGTGGCGGACAGATGCTCACCCAGTGGGCCACGCCGGCTATGCTGTCGCCCAGGGAAAGACATCGCGAGGGGGAGAGGGAGCGCCACGGCGTCGGGGCAGAGCCCGGGTCTGAGAGTATGAAGACCTCGGATGGACAGGGTGGCGGCGGCGAGAGCCCAGCCAGCTTCTCTGATTTGGGAAGGGCCTACCAGAGCATGATGGGCAATGGAGTGAACTTCCAAGGCTCTCTGCAAGCCTTCATGGATAGCTTTGTGCCAAACGCTATAAAGAAGGAGAAGGAAGGAGGCGAGAGCCAGCACCATGGGCAGCACTTTAATCTAGAGGGCGCCGAACACAAAATCAAGAGGGCAAGCGATGGGAGCCAGGAGGAGAACCCTCCCGATGCCAAACCGAAAGAGGGAGTCCGCTCCCAGTATGAGCCTCTGGATCTGTCAGTCAGGCCTGATGCGGGAACCCTACCCGGGGCGTCCATCACCATCCAGGACAACATAGCTTGGCATGCATGCCTGTTTTGCTCCTTCACCACCGCCTCCGTGGAGGTCATGGCCCTTCATCTGCAAGCCAATCACTTGGGCAAGGGCAAAGCCATCCAAGGCAAAGAAGCAAAAGAGTACCCGCTGGCTGAGTCTTCCCACACAGGCGCCTCTGGCCTGTTCCATCTACACGAAGGCCCCGCTTCCAAAGAGCGAGACCTGGAATCGGCAGAGCTCAAGGTCCAAGCCGGTTGGTCCAACCATCTGGAGCCGAACTCACGTGGCGCGTCAATGGGAGCATTCGCCAACGACTTCTACAAGCCCTTCAGCCCCATCTTCGATGGTTCCACCAGGGGTCCGATTGGGTTCTTAGACCAGCAAGAGAACCAGGCCAGTCAAACCGGTGGCCACGACGAACTCTCCGACAAGGCGTGCGTGGACATGGAGGGCTCCGACGAGCTGGGCAACCAGTCGGACGACGAGGAAACAGGCTGCGACGATCCCTCCTCCGACCCGGCCTCCACTGAGCTCCAGATGCATTCTGACGACGAAGACCCGGAGCCAGAAGACGATGAAGACATGGAGGTCAGAGAAATAGACCACGACGACTGCGGGGCACTCCGGATCCATCCCGACTCCCCGCTATCTCGGAAAGACGCCCGGCGAGCCCGGATGTCGGCCGCAGCCCAGAGACCCGGCCCGTCTCCTCCGCTTCCGCCCACCTTGGAGAAGCAGTGGCAACAGCCGCCGGTCCTGGGTCTCGTTTCTTCGGCCGGACCTCCCGGCCTTCTGAAGCCCGACCAGGCCCACCTGGACCACCAGATGAACATGCTGTCGGTCCTGCGGGCCTACAGTTCCGAGAGCCTGGCCGCCTTCAACGGCGGACTCCCCGGCAGCTCCAACAGCGGCGGCGGGGGGAGCGGCATGAAGCGATCCGATCCTGGCGGTAAGTGAATCAGCCTTTATTTTTAGACAGGACGACTACTCCCAGTCACTCCGACGATGGATCCCTTCGGATGTTTTCGGGTTTCCAAGCCAAACATCAGTGATACGTGTTTATAGTATTCTGCTGTGGGTTTTTTCGGGCGCAATAACAACCCCCGGAGCACGGAGGCATCAATATGAGGCTCTCGGTAGGAGAACCCGACCTCGTTTCGAGCAGGTTGAGGGAGCACCGCGCCGGCGAGCAGCAGCAGATTAATCTTTATCACTCTTTTATATCGCCCACGCCGCGGCCCATCTTTCCGCCCGCCTCCCTCCCATAACTGGGATTAAGGGGTCCGTGTTGGAGCCGGGCAGGACCCCGGCGCCCCGTGTCATCGCTGGCACTCGGCACTTAACTATCTTAGCTTTCATAAGACCTCTCCCTGAAGCCCATTACTTTATAAGAGCCAGAGATCTATGGCCTCCTGAAAAATGAACTGTCAGCTTTCATGACTCCGAGAACCTTACTAGCGCTCCTCGAGACTACCGGGTTTCACTTTGCCCCGTTTCAAACGTTTCGGCGATGGAAAAAATACGGCGCCAATGAAAAAATCCATCCATTATCTTACGCTTTATCCTCTACTAGGGTCATGGTGGGGGGGGTGATGCCTCATTCCTCATGCCCATCCAGGGGAGAACGTTTCGGGCGCTGGGCAGATACACCCAGGACGGGGGCAATTTATCACTGGGTACACCCACTCACACAAACACTCTATATGGGGCAATTTGGAGCCTTCAATTGACCTTGATCCATGTTTTTGGACTGTGGGAGGAAACCGGAGAACCCGGAGGAAACCCACGTGGACACGGGGAGAACATAGAAACTCTACTGAAACGTTCTACCCTGAATGGGCATGGGGAACCCCCCGCAACCCTAATCTGGGATTACGCGGAAGCTAATAAGATGAGATCAGAGTTTCCGAAAGTCATCCACCTTCCATCTTTGTTTCCTTAAACATTTCGTCACAGTGGTTTGCCAATTTCGTTCTTGTCATGTTCCCGAGCCTATCCCATCCATTTTATCAGTTGCTGATTGTTGGTTGTTGGTCCTGGTTCTGTTCTATCCAGCGTTCTTCCGGTTCCGTTTTTTTATTTTGCCGTCTTCTGTTTATTTTTGGTGTAAACCACGGTATTAAATTAAATTAAATTAAATGAATCTAGACGGCTGGCGCGGCGCGATCCATTATTGATGAGCGTGAAGTCGGTTCAGATGGCGGTGCGCGGGGTCAGGGCGCGTGGTACGCCCGTGTAGGTCAGCGCCGTGTCTGGTTTCATCCGAGTCGAGTAGTAAGTGAAGCGGCGGACGGGAGTAAAGTGGTGTGCATTTCGTTCTCGTCCGCGGAAACCAGTTTACATTAAGAATTAATGCCGCGTTTGACCTTTCAATTATGGAAAATATGTCCGTCATGAAGGAACCTGTTGCATTTTTAATATTCAAACAAAGTCATTCACTGGACTGAAATGAATGCCAGGGTTTTGTCCGCGCGCTCGCCGTGGCGTGTTGGAATATCGTCCTTTAATCAGAAGACATTTGAAAAGTGGCCCCGTGACGCACGGCGTTCCCGCGGCGGCGACGACGGCCCGCCGCTTCCAGATAAGCCTTTGTCTTCGGGAACAAAAGTTTATTTGTTGGGACTTTTTTAAAGGTTGACGCACTCTGCTCGGTGCTGGTGGTAGGAGGGTGCGTGTGATGGCGCCGCGCCGCGCCGCGCCATACAGCGTGAGGTCAAAAGTTTGGACACGCCTCCTACTTCTACACTTACATTCTGTAGGCCATCGGTTTGTGTTCTACAGTACATACTGTGTACTCGGTTCTAATGATCCGGACACCAATAGTACCACCACAGAGCAGGGGTTGCACTAAAACCCCCTCACCACATCAGTGTCACTACAGAACTGACAATCAACAATCCACCACCCAAATGATACCTGTTCTGTGATGGTGCTGACCAATAGAGAACCGAGAACCAACAGAGGACTAACAACAACAAAGAACACAGATGGACAACAGTAGAACTACAAAGTCCATCTGTTTGGTAAGTGGAGCAGAAAGGGGGCGTGTCCAAACTTTAGAGCGTTACTGTATGAGAACCATTCTGACCCCAGATGTAGAAAGAAAGAACCAATATTAAAGAGAAGAGAGAACCAACAGGGAACACAGATGGACTACAGTCTGTAATTATAGAACTACAAAGACCATCTGTATGGTGAGTGGAGGAGCTAGATGATGGAGCCAGAAGGGGGCGTGGTCAAACTTGAGACCGGTACTGTATGAGAACCATTCTGACCCCAGTTGTTTAAGCAAGAACCAATATTAAAGAGAACAGAGAACCAACAGGGGACTAACAAAAACACAGAACACAACTGGACTACAGTCTGGAATTGTAGAACTACAAAGTCCATCTGTATGGTAAGTGGAGCGGAAAGGGGGCGTGTCCAAACTTTAGACCGGTACTGTATGAGAACCATTCCGACCCCAGATGTATAAGAACCAATATTATAGAACAGAGAACCAACAGGAAACACAGATGGACTACAGTCTTGAATTGTAGAACTACAAAGTCCATCTATATGGAAAGTGGAGGAAACACAATGGAGCAAGAAGGGGGCGTGGCCTAACTCTACATGTTCCGTTCCGGCCCCAGATGTTTAAGCGTAAAGCAGTTTTATAGAGACCTGCGCTGTTTTATTAGAACTGTTCTAAATTAATCCTCATGAAGCGATTACGAGACCGGCCCCCGCAGCGGAGAGTGTGAGCAACTTTAGTGCACCACCTGGAGGGAGGGTGGGGGAGTGAGGGGGCGGGGTCAGATGTGTCATGTGGAGTAGTCTCCGGCGTATCTCTGAATAATATTTAAGTGTGAATGATGGTGATGGGCCTCCACACGGCGCACATTTCTTTATTTGCGGGCATTTTTTATTCCGCTGTATTTCCATAAAACCCCATTAACTCCGAAGCGGGTCGGGATTTCACATCCGCGTCTTTTTTAATTGAATTTTTGTTTAGAGACGCAGGCGACGCGCGGTACATGTGCGACTCGTAGTGCTGCATACATGTCACTGATGAAGTCACATGACGACGTCGCCGCATCGCATTCGCCGGTCGTTAACTATAACGAAGGGTTTGACGCATGGAACCATTAATAAAATTAACATAACAAACAATACTATTTATTCATTCATTCATTATCTCCCGCTTTATCCTCTATTAGGGTCGCGGTGGGGTTCCCCATGCTCATCCAGGGGAGAACATCTCAGGCGCTGGGCAGATACACCCAGGACAGGGCGCCAATCCATCGCTGGGCACACACTCACTCACACAGTCACACTCTATATGGGGCAATTTTGAGAATTCAATTGACTTGATCCATGTTTTTGGACTGTGGGAGGAAACCGGAGAACCCGGAGGAAACCCACGCAGACACGGGGAGAACATGGAAACTCCACCCAGATAGGGATTCGAACCGGGAACCCCTAGCGCTGAGAGGCGAACGTGCTAACCACTAAGCCACCGTGCCGCCTCTAATACTATTTACTATACATATATATACAATACTAATAAGGGAGTGGTAGATCAGTGGTCAGGGTGTTGGGCTGTCAATCTGAAGGTTGGGGGTTCAAATCCCAGGTCCACTGAAGTTACCAATGTGGGTCCTTGAGCAAGGCCCTTAACCCTCATTGCTCCAGGGATGTTGTGATGAACCCTGTGTTCACCTTGTAAGTCGCTTTGGATAAAAGCGTCCAATAAATGACCCAATTAAAATACTGTTTATACATTACCAGTCCAAAGTTAGGCCACGCCCCCTTCCTGCTCCATCATCTATTTCCTTCACTTACCATGTAGATGGACTTTGTAATAATGGTTCATAATGGTTTTTAATATTGGTTCTTGGTTAAACATCTGGGGTCGGAATGGTTCTCATACTGTACCGGTCCAAAGTTTTGACACGCCCCCTTTCTGCTCCACTTATCGTATAGATGGACTCTGTAGTTCTATAATTCCAGACTGTAATCCATCTGTGTTGGTTCCCTGTTCTCTTTAATATTGGTTCTTGCTTAAACATCTGGGGTCAGAATGGTTCTCATACAGTACTAGTCCAAAGTTTGGCCACGCCTCCTTCTGGCTCCATCATCTAGCTCCTCCACTCACCATACAGATGGATTTTGTAGTTCTATAATTACAGTCTGTAGTCCATCTGTGTTCCCTGTTGGTTCTCGGTTCTCTTTAATATTGGTTCTTGGTTAAACATCTGGGGTTGGAATGGTTCTCATACAGTACCGATCCAAAGTTTGGGCACGCCCCCTTTCTCCTCCACTTACCATGTAGATGGACTTTGTAATAATGGTTCATAATGGTTTTTAATATTGGTTCTTGGTTAAACATCTGGGGTCGGAATGGTTCTCATACAGTACCGGTCCAAAGTTTGGACACACCCCCTTTCTGCTCCACTTACCATATAGATGGACTCTGTAGTTCTATAATTCCAGACTGTAGTCCATCTGTGTTACCTGTTGGTTCCCTGTTCTCTATAATAATGGTTCTTGCTTAAACATCTGGGGTTGGAATGGTTCTCATACAGTACCGATCCAAAGTTTGGGCACACCCCCTTTCTCCTCCACTTACCGTATAGATGGACTTTGTAGTTCTATAATTACAGACTGTAGTCCATCTGTGTTCTGTGTTTTTGTTAGTCCCCTGTTGGTTCTCGGTTCTCTATTGGACAGAACCACAGATTGGAATTGTAGAACCAATCAAAGTAAAGGGGGCGTGTCCAAACTTGTGACTGTTGCCGTGTGCACAAGCTGCATCTGTGACATCATAATTGACGGGATGTCGGCAGTGGGTGCTCTGTAGTACTCGCGTTCGATAATCCGCATACGTTCTGCGTCTAAATGCCGCTGGATGTGGACGCCGCGCTCGCAGGCGGCGTGAGGCGTGTTAATCACGGGGTCCTGGAGCCCGGAGCCGGGTTCTCGCCGCCGGCCCCAGCCCGATTAGACGCGTATTGTTGAGATCTGGTAATGGCTGTGTTGCATTGTTCTCGGGGGCCGATCATATAATCAATACCCCATTGTGTCAGTGGCGTATCTTTATGTTCTCCACGCACGGTTCCGGTGGCGACGCATTCACAGCGGCCAGAGATGGCGACGTCGAACCGTGCGTTTGCCCCCTACATACAGCATTCGCTGCATCAGACTTGAGTCCTATCCCGGCTGTGACAGCCCAGTTAAATTTACAGCATTCCGCTGACACGTTCTCTCACGTCAGCACGTTCTCTTCTCAGCGCTGGGGTCCAGGTTCGAATCCCGATCTGGGTGGTGTTTGCATGTTCTCCTCATGTCTGTGTGGGTTTCCTGTGTGGGTTTCCTCAGTTTCCTTCTCCGGTTTCCTCCCACAGTCGAAAAACATCGATTGAAGGTGAATGGGCTGCCATTAATTGCCCCATGTGTGTGTGTCCAGCGATGGATTGGTTTCCTCCAGATTCTCCAATTTGCTCCCACAGTCCAAAAACATGAATTAAAGGTGAATTGGCTGCCTTTGATTGCCCCATATAGTATGTGTGTGTGTGTGTTTTTTGTGTGTGTGTCCAGCGATGGATTGGTTTCCTCCAACAGTCCGAAGACATGGATTAAAGGTGAATTGGCTGCCTTAAATTGCCCATGTGTGTGTGTGTGTGTGTGTGTGTGTCTAGCGATGGATTGGTTTCCTCCAGATTCTCCGGTTTCCTCCCACAGTCCAAAAACAAATTAAAGGTGAATTGGCTGCCTTTAATTGCCCCATGTAGTATGTGTGTGTGTCCAGCGATGGATTGGCACCCTTTCCGGGGTGCATCGGCCCAGCACCCGAAACGTTCTCCCCTGGACGTGTGTGTGTGTGTGTGTGTGTGTGTGTGTGCTCTTTTTATTTATTGCTCTTTGATGTGGTTAAGCTCAAAGGTATATGGGCCTTCCCTAAACTGTTTTATTATGGCTTAGAGAGCATCGAATTATCACAACTGATACCTCACTCGGACGTTTGAGGTGTTAATATATCATCCACATAGATTTAAACTGTAGCAGAGGTGGATTTTGGTATGTTCTCCTCACTCTTGTAATGGAGATTGGGGCTGGGGTCGGGGTCCGGTCCACACCTGCGGCGTCCTCGCAGTTCGTTGAGGTTGAGGACGGCTCTCAGATGAGTCTCGGCACTTACTTTCGGACCTGACAGTTCATCGATTGTGAAATGGGGTCCCGGGCCGAGCTTAATTCGGGCCTCGAGAGGCGGCGCGCGGCGAGGATCTCTTACAGTCACGGTGAAGTGGCACTCAGGGTAACGGGGCGAGAGAGAGAGAGAGAGAGAGAGAGAGAGAGGTGGGGATGAGCTCATCGGTGTTCTCCGGTGTCTCTGTTTACCCTCTGTCACTCCATCCCTCTCTCAGCGCTCTCAAGGCCACTCTGGCATCGGTGCGCGACCGCCGTTCCGGGTTGTTGTCGTTTGTCGGCCGCCGCTGCTGCTGTTGTTGTTGTTGATTGCGGGGTAAATCGCCCGCTCTGACTCCATTAGACGGGATACCCCTGCGTTTCGCTTTCCTCCATCACCCCCCGCCCCCCCCCTTCCGCCCCCCTCCCTCCAACCTGGTACTCTCACTCGCCTCAGGGCGCTGCAGCATGCATTCAGCTTTTCAAAGGGAACGAGAGCTGCGCTTACAGAACACCGTTTTAAACTCCTCCTCATTTAAGAGGGTCATGCTGGAAGAGGGGGGGGGAGTGGGAGGGGGAGTGGGGGGGGGTTCCCCATGCCCACCCAGGGGAGAACGTTTCGGGACAAACCAGGACAAAGTGCCAATCCATGCCTTGGCAAACACTCACTCACACAGATATTAAGTTAGATGGGGCAAGTTAGATGGGGCAATTTAGACCATGGGCGGCTTAGGGGTATGCCGGTTAGCACGTCCACCTCTCTGGGTGATCCCGATCTGGGTGGAGTTTGCATGTTCTTGTGTCCCTATTGGTTTCCTCCAGGTTCTCCAATTTTCTTTCCACAGTCCAAAAACATGGATTCAAGGTGAATTGAATGCAGTGTGTGCCCGGCTATAGATTGGCACCCTGTCCTGGGTGTGTATACCCAGCGCCCGAATGTTTTCCCCTGGATGGGCATGGGGGGTTCCCTCGGGTGGATGCAGAAGTTAATGAGATAAGATGAAATGAGCAGCCACTTCACCTTGAATCCATGATTTGGGACTATGGGAGGAAACCGGAGAACCCGGAGGAAACCCATAGTGAGAACACGGGAAGAACATGAAAACTCCACCCAGATCGGGATTCCAACCTGGATCACCCAGTACAATCCCTTATGCGCATGGTGTCTAAATTGCCCCATCTAACTTGCCCCTATATAATGTCTGTGTGAGTGTGTGTGTGCCCAGCGATAGATTGGCGCCCAGTCCTGGGTGTATCTACCCAGCGCATGGGACATGGAGAACCCCCCCCCCCCCCCTGCATGAAATGAGCAGCCAGTTCACCTTGAATCCATAATTTTGGACTATGGGAGGAAACCGGAGAACCCGGAGGAAACCCATGGTGAGAACACGGGGAGAACATGCAAACTCCACCCAGATCAGGATTCCAACCCGTATCCCCAGCGCCGAGAGGCGGAGGTGTTAACCTCTGCGCCACCACGTTGCTCGTCAGCGAACTCGACCCGGATTCCGATCCCCGAGGTTCCCGACGTCCCGCGGCCCGGACCCGCCTCGTCCCACGTTCTTTTTTGGAGCGTCTCACCGCAGTGCCAGACTCGCCGTCCGAGGCCACGGGCGTTGGATATGATTTCGGGTCTTGGCTCCGCCATCAGAGAGTTTGACGTTGACCGCCCCGACGCATCGGGTCTGCCACCCTGCAGCCACATTCACCACCCACTCCACACATTCCTCGGGTGGAGGGGTGGGGGGTGGGTGGGGTGGCAGGAATTCTTCCTTCTGCCCCGTCATCCCAGTTCATAGGGACATCACACCCCCTGGTGGAGGAGCAGTGAACCCTGTCCCCATTCTCTCCGGCTGGCTGTCGGAGGACTGACAGATGAGCAGCGAATGCGTGGGGGGGGGGGGGGGTTGTGCGAGAGATGCGAGCGAGGCTTTACACAGAGAATGAGAGGCTTGTTAAAGAGAAACGGGTTCTAGAGGAGCTGCATTAAAGGAAACGTCCGGCGGGTTTAAAATATTGATGTCTCCTTTTTTATTTCTTTTTTTTTTTTTTTTTTTTTTTTTTTTTTTTTTTTTTTTCCGAGCAAAGAACAAATTATTTACAACTTTCTTACATTTTTTAAATATTAACACGCGACCGTCATATCTGTCTGCAACATTAATCATTCAGCACGAAAAGATTTTTGGTACCGATTTACGGCCTGGATTTAGGACGAGGTGGTTTGTATTATATTGTGTTGTATAGAAGGAGGATGAGGAGGATGAGGAGGATGAGGATGCAGGGGGAGGGGAGGAAGGCCAGAGGGCGGGGAGGTGGACGTCCTGAAGTGGCTGGGGTTCACGGGAGGAGGACGTCACGCATACGTTTGGGTGGAAACTGTGGGGGAAAAAACACATACACACACACACACAGATATGGGGAGAACATGCAAAACTCCCACAGAGAGCCAAAATTGCTTTCGGCTATTGTTGGAACAGTTTGGGGAAGGCCCAAAGTGGTTTCGGAGTGGAAGCGCTTGACTGTCTCACACGGAGCGCTGCGAGTGGGATGAATTGGGACTCAGATTGATTCTCTGGAACCCTGTTCCACCTGCGACGGTGGAGAACCGTAATGGAGTTTGAACGTGATGTCATAACGAGTTCCGGATTTTTATGGCTTCCTTTTAAATAAGTAGCTTTTAAGTGAGGCTTATTGGCCACGCCCCCTTTTTTTTTATCGCACTAGCCCAGTGTGCGGTTTTATAAAATCAGTCAGGAGGAAGTAGCGTTCTCCCCCGGTTCCGTGGAACCCGTCCGATGAAAGTGGTTAACGAAAACGCCGTGGCGCTACGGAACGAGGGAAGAACACGGAAACGAGGGAAACCACGGAAGAGTAAACGTTCTGCAATTTAATTAATTGTAACATTTGGAATCGCGATAAATCGCAGAAACGATGAATCGTCTCGTCCCCCACGTCTCGATTTGTTGTTAGAACCAATAAAAATTTTGCGTTCCGATTTGTAGGTATGTAGGTGACGGAATAGAGTTCTCCGGCGATATAGACGATGTTTGGACCCGTCCCTCCACGCGGCAGACGACAGGAGGGAGTACCGTCCTCCCCCGGGTTCTGTATGAGGACCGTATGCGTTTGAACGAGCCCGTGGAACCCGTCGTGGTTTACGAGTGGTTCCTCGAAAACGCCGTGACGCATCAAACGCTGCGGCACGGAACGCGGGAAGGGAACGGAAACGAGGGAAACCACAGAAGTCTGAACGTTCTGCAGGAATCCGAATTGCGCCGGCCGGCTCGCCAGAACGTGCAGCCGTATGCGAGTGCGTGTGCGCGAGTGCGTGTGCGCGAGCCAGCGAGCGTCTCCAGAAGCGGAGGGGTGTGTGTGTGTGTGTGGGGGGGGGGGTGGTTTGATGTCTCTTTACTTGTAAGTGGTGTTCATGTCACTGGTGGCCAATTATCACTGTCAGGAGGCTGTAGGATCCGAGCGGTTCCCCGCGAGGGTCGCGACCTCCGCCGGGTCCGGGTCAGAGACGGCGCTCTGTTTTCTGCATTCCTGTCATCGTCTAACCCTCTCGCTCGCCCGCTCGCTCGCTCACACTCCCTGTCTCTCTCTCTCTCTCTCTCTCTCGGTTACACTCTGCAGTTCTTCGGTTCCTCGCAGAACGCTCGCTGCCTCAAATGGATGTCCAGGTTCTTTAAAGCTTTTGGGATCATTAAAGACATATGGCTCGTGCGGCAGGCGGACTGCGTTCGCAGATGCGAAGGATCAGGGGCGTCTCACACACACACACACACACACACACAAAAACACACACACACATACACACACACTTAATGATTATTATACTTGATATATTATATATGGGGGGGGGGGTTCCCCATGCCCATCCAGGGGAGAATATTTGGAGCGCTGGGCAGATACACCCAGGACAGGGCGCCAATCCATCGCTGATCACATACTCACTCAAACAGACACACTCTATATGGGGCAATTTGGAGAATTCGATTGACCTTGATCCATGTTTTTTGGACTGCGGGAGGAAACCGGAGAACCCGGACGAAACCCATGTGGACACAGGGAGGAACATGCATACTCCGCTCAGATTGGGATTCGAACCCGGGACCCCAGATTCTATTTTTAGAAATGACTTCATTCATTCCTTCATTAACTTTCATTATGGTGGGGGCAGGGGGGGGTGTCGGTTCCCCATGCCCATCCAGAGGAGAACGTTTTGGGCGCTGGGCAGATCCACCCAGAACAGGTGGGCATGCACACTCACACACAAACACACATTATATAGGGGCAATTTAGAGCAACCGATTGACCATGTTTTTGGACTGTGGGAGGAAACCCGAGAACCCGGAGGAAACCCACACGGACACGGGGAGAACATGCAAACCCTAGGAAAAAATATTTAAAATGCTGTATACCTCTCTTCAGGTTCACGTTGATGATGCAGTACTGACACATGAATCGGCATCCTGTTATAATGGCCGTACATTGTAATCCTATGGGGCAACCTCGCATGTCGAGGTGAAACGTGTGGCTGACAGCACGGACGGGTATGCAGTGGTTCCGTAGGCCGGCGTGTGATGCGCAGGAAGGTCATGTGATCGGTGTAATCTGTCACCGCCGACAGTGAACGAATTCCCTCGACTTCAGTAACGAGTATCACGTTCGTTACAATAACAGAGTAAAGAAAAGAAGCCCACAGGTTTACAAATCCAATTGTACACGCAAACACACAACTGCGTTATTACATCCCCTCAACTTAATGACTTTCTCAATTCACTACTCTGTAATTACTACACTCACCTAATTCACAGACTACTAAAGCTGAGCGAGAGAGAGAGAGAGAGAGAGAGAGAGAGGGAGAGAGAGAGAGAGAGAGAGAGACAGAGAGCAGGAGAGAGAGAGCGGGGGAGAGAGAGAGAGAGGGAGAGAGAGAGCAGGAGAGAGAGAGCGGGGGAGAGAGAGAGAGAGGGAGAGAGAGAGAGAGGAGAGAGAGAGAGAGAGGTGAGAGAGAGAGAGCGAGGGAGAGAGAGAGCGGGAGAGGGTGAGAGAGGGAGAGAGAGAGCGGGAGAGGAGAGAGAGAGAGAGGAGAGAGAGAGCGGGGAGAGAGAGAGAGAGAGGGAGAGAGAGAGCGGGGGAGAGAGAGAGGGAGAGCGGGAGAGGGTGGGAGAGGGAGAGAGAGAGCGGGAGAGAGAGAGAGAGAGAGAGAGCGGGAGAGAGAGAGAGGGAGAGAGAGAGAGGGAGAGAGAGAGCGGGAGAGGGTGAGAGAGGGAGAGAGAGAGCGGGAGAGGGAGAGAAAGCGGGAGAGAGAGAAAGAGAGAGAGGGCGAGAGAGGGAGAGAGAGAGAGAGAGGGAGCGAGAGAGGGGGAGAGAGTGCGAGAGAAAGAGAAAGAGAGGGTGAGAGAGAGGGCGAGAGAGAGAGAGAGAGAGGGAGCGGAAGAGAGAGAGAGGCAGAGAGAAAGAGAGGGTGAGAGAGAGGGCAAGAGAAAGAGAGAGAGAGAGAGAGAGAGAGAGAGCGAGTGCGAGGGAGAAAGAGAGAGGGAAAGGGAAAGAAATCAAAAGAGTAAGTGGGGAGGGAGTGAGAAAGAGAGGGAGAGAGAGAGAAAGCAAGCAAGGGAGAGAAAGGGAAAAGGAGAGAGAGAGAAAGAGAGGGCGAGAGAGAGAAGGCGAGAGAGAGAGAAAGAGGGCGAGAGAGAGAGAAAAAGGGCGAGAGAGAACAAGAGAGTGAAAGAGAGAGGGAAAGGGAAAGAGAGAGAGAGCAAGGGAGAGAAAGTAAAAGAGAGAATAAGAGAGAGAGTCATGGAGAGAGAGAGAGAGAAAGAGGGCAGAGAGAGAGAGAGAGGATAGTGGGATATAGTGGTAGAGGGAGAGAACGAGAGAACAGAGAGAGAGGGGAAGAGTGAGTGAGTGAGTGAGTGAGAGTGAGAGAGATAGTAAGAGAGAGAGAGAGAGAGAGAGAGAGAGCGAGCGAGCGCTCAGTGAGATTAAAATGCGATCTTGTGATTTGAATGTGAAGTTGTTGTTCGTCTCTCGCAGTCAGACGGAACGCGGGACTTTAAAGCGCGGTTCTCGGGTGCGACGCGGTAATTGCCAGTAATAGCGTCCTCATCAGGTGGCTAATTAGCTGTAATGTGGCTCGCGTTAGCATGCTAGCATCCGCACAGCCGCCGCGCCACACACCGCAGAGGACGCAGGATGCGCTGATGAGGAGCGGGCCGTAGGGGGCGGCACCCGTCACCAGGGGACACACCGGGGCTGTTACAGTACATGTCGGGGGGGCAGGGGGAGGTCAGAGAAGCCAGGGGAGGAGAGGAAGGCCAGGGGGGAGGTTTATGGTTCACGGCTGTGGTGAGGGAGGAGGTGCTTGAGGTCGGGGTGAATATGGGAGAAGGATACTCAGCATATGTTCATGTGGGGAGAACATGCAAAATTCTCTGCGTAATTCTCTGCGTAAAGTTACGGCTTTCGGCATGATGCGTATTTTTCTTACGAATGTCGATGTTTAGGCGCTCGTACGATAGATTAATTGTAACTTTTAAAATCACGATAAATCGCAGAATCGTCTCGTCCCCCACATCTTACCGACTTCATGATTTGATGTTAGAACCAATAAAAATTGAGCGTTACGATTTAAGATATTAAAATATTAACGAGGGAAACCACAGAAGAGTGAATGTTCTGCAATTATATTAATTAGAATCGCGATACATCGGTAGAATCGATGAATCGTCTCGTCCCCCCACGTCTTGCTGACGTCACGATTTGTTGTTAGAACCAATAAAAATTTAGCATTCCGATTTTAAATAGTAAAGTCGTGGACGGGAGCTGTACACTGGAACGTCGCCCTCTTGTGACGATGGTCTGACAAGGTGCCGCGCGTCGCGTCCCTTTCCTACGTCTTTGTTTCTGGAACACCAGACGATGTTTGGAACAGATGAACAAGTCCCGCCGTGGTTTATGAGTGGTCCTCGAAAACGCTGTGACGCATTAAAACACGTCGGTACAGAACGAGAAAAGAAAACGGAAACGTTCTGAAATGGAATGAATTAGAATCGCGATACTTCGGTAGGAACAATGAATCGTCTCATCCCTACATCTTTCCAACTTCACGATTTGTTGTTAGAACCAATAAAATTTTAGCTTTTCCATTTTTAGTGTTGGTAAAGTTCGTAAAGTGGTGGACGGAAGCTGTACGAACGAGAAAAGAAAACGGAAACGTTCTGAAATGGAATGAATTAGAATCGCGATACATCGGTAGGAACGATGAATCGTCTCATCCCTACATCTTTCCAACTTCACGATTTGTTGTTAGAACCAATAAAATTTTAGCGTTTCCATTTTTAGTGTTGGTAAAGTTCGTAAAGTGGTGGACGGAAGCTGTACGCCGTGACGTCGTAGCGTCACTCCCGGCGACGGAACGGAGTTTCGTGAACGTTGAAGTCGCGTCAGATCTCCTCACTCTCATGTGACGACGGCCTGACAAGGTGCCGCTCGTCCCGTCCCTTTCGTACGTCTCCGTTTCTGGAACGCCAGACGATGTTTGGACCGCGGCGAACGGCGTGCGAGGCGGAATGGGCGGGCGGAGGCGATGAGGCGTTACTTCACATGTTCAGTATTACCATTTTAACCAGCAGCAAGGTGAATTAACGCCTTGTCACTTCGCGGAGCAAATACTACTTCCAAAGAGCAATTAATTGTAATAGCTGTTGTCAAGCCCACTGGATGGTACCTGTTGCGCTCCCTCTGCAGCTGTGCGAGCTCTAAAAATATTTTTCCCTTGCTAATTTCCCTTGATATCAGCTTCTGCCGGGGCGGTGAAAGCCTTTGAAAAGGCTTCATAATCTGCATCTGTCTCTCTCACTCTGCCTAATACCTTGATGATGTAGGCCTCATCATTTCTGTCAAAGAATAAAAAAAAAAGTGATGAATAAAGTATCAGGTTCAATGTAAAAAAAAAAAAAAAAACGGAACGCACAGGCCATATTCGCCGCTAACGACAGCAAAACAATTAAGCCATTCATAATCTCACCGGTGAAGAGAGGCCTCCGGAGGGCCCTGGGAGACAGGGCCAGGGAGGGTTCTCACTCTGAGCGGGGTGCGGCCCACACGTCGTTCCATCGCCGCGCACCGGTTAGGCCCGGCGCCCCGACCCGGTTGCGGTTCTAGCAGAATTAGGGCTCCCGTTTCGTCGGCTTTCTTTCTGATTTCGTTTCCGACGTCTGCTTCGCCGAGAGCGCGAGGTGCCTGGCGTCTGCGCCGCACCCTCCCCGGGCGCCCTCACATCTAAAGATGCGGTCTCCAAGGGCTTGTTCTAATAAAATTACACTTGTGCAGAGGTACACCTGGCGCGCGCACACACACACACACACACACACACACACACACACACACACAACACACACACACACACAGCGGAACACGGCAAATAATCACACTTTGCACACCGTATGCCAAACAGTAATGAGCGGATGTGCCCCCAACTTCAATGCGCGGTGGAGACGGAGGTGCGGGAACGTGGTTTAAAAAAAAATAAAACACACACACACACACACACACACACACACACACACGTGCGCGCGCACACAAAAACCAAAAAAGACACACAACTATGTCAACTTTTATTTCGCCTTTTATTCCACATCAATGGTGCGAGACGGCGCGAAGTTAATAAAACAAAACAAACAGCGCGCGGAAGGCGTGCGTTTCCAGAGGTGGCGCCGCAATTACAAACAAATGTGTCTCGTGCCGTCGCCGTGTAGTGTGTGTGTCTATGTGTATGTGTGTGTGTGTGTGTGTGTGTGTGTGTGTGTGTGTGTATACGTCCAATAAGCCATGTTTGCACATCAAACAGAAATGGGAATAAAGTTCCTCCAAAGATCAGAGGTGGGGGGGGGGGGTGAGAGGAGGGGGAGGAGGGGGGGGTGTTAATAAATACATATAGCAACAACCAAAAATATATATTAGGCCATTTGTTGTTTAAAAAACGCCTCTTAATTTCCTCTGTAGGGATGGAAATAAATAGCAGGCGGGCCTTGTTTCATTGTTCCGCGTGGACTGGATTTAAAATGGTGCATTGTTTATTAGGGAAATGTGTGTGTGAGGGGGGGAGGGGTGGGGAAGGAGTGTGTGTGTGTATGGGGGGGGGGGGGGGGGCGTTCTAATTGCAGTAATTTAATCAGGATTAAAAAGGTTACCTGCATGAGACGAAGCGCAAGGACGAATCTGCGAAGCGCTTTGTGCCAAACGCGAGAAATCAAAATAATAGATGAAATAAAATAAAATAAAATAAAATAAATTTAAATAAATAAATAAATAAATAAATAAATAAATGAAAATGAAAATGGCCTGCTTGCAGTCCGGACCCCTCTGTGCGTTTCTTTCTTTTTTTTTTTTGTCTCTCGTTTTTGCACATGGGAAGCAAAAGAGGATCCATTTTTAATCAGATTAATAACCCGGTGGATCACACGTAACCTAATTTCCGTTCTGAGCCGTCCTTGTGACCTCGCCGCGATTGACCGGAACGCACAATGAGCATCCTTGTGCTGTCAAAAAAAAAAAAAAAAAAACTGGAGATGGTTCACATCAGCGCAAAATATTCATCTTTCTCTCTCTTTAAAAAAAAAAAAAAAAAAAAAGGATGTGACAAAAGGCCAGCCTCTAATTGAGGGCCATTAGGCCGAGACTCGAGTTTCCTGCAGGCAGGCAGGCGTCCGGGAGATGGGAACGACTTCGCCCCGGCTTTCACAGTAATATGAATCGTCCTTTTAAAACAGATATGGTTACATATTAGTTTTGAGAGGTACAGTAACCGCCTGCGCTTTAGCTGTCTTCAACACTGGGCCCTTTGTATCCAGACAAACCCAATAACCGGCTCCAAATCCTATTTCGCCAGCGCGGACGCCCGAGCGCGGACGCGCTGCTGACAAACAAACACGTCCGCCGCCGCCACCGCGTGAAAGCGGGACCGCTGATATGACGTCTTGGAGCCGCTGGAGGCTGAGAGGTGCTTAACTTTGTTAATGGCGGGAGGTGTTTAAGTTTTAAGTGAGGGTCCGGGACCTCACGCTGGAGGTTTGAGGTTTGCAGACGCCTCTCTGACCGAGCGCTGTGTGACCTGCGGCTTCGGACGGAAATCTGCTGAGGTTTTAATTATGAGGAGACGCACTCACTCTTTCACACACCCACTCGCTGACACAATCACTCATTCACACACACTCATTCTCTCACACACCCACTCTCTCTCACACTCACTCTCTCACACACTCACTCTCTCACACACTCACTCTCTCACACACTCACTCTCTCACACACTCACTCTCTCACACACTCACTCTCTCACACACTCACTCTCTCACACACTTACTCTCTCACACACTCACTCTCTCACACTCACTCTCTCACACACTCACTCTCTCACACTCACTCTCTCACACACTCACTCTCTCACACTCACTCTCTCACACACTTACTCTCACTCACACTCACTTACTCTCACACTCACTCTCTCACACTCACTCACACACTCACTCTCTCACACACTCTCACACACTCACTCTCCTCACACACTCTCACACTCACTCTCACACTTACTCTCACACACTCACTCTCTCACACACTCACTCTCTCACACACTCACTCTCTCACACACTCTCACACACACTCTCACTCTCTCACTCACTCTCTCACACACTCACTCTCACACACACTTACTCTCACACACTCACTCTCTCACACACTCACTCTCTCACACACTCACACTCTCACACACTCACTCTCTCACACACACTCTCACACACTCACTCTCTCACACACTTACTCTCACACACTCACTCTCTCACACACTTACTCTCTCACACACTTACTCTCTCACACACTCACTCTCTCACACACTTACTCTCACACACTCACTCTCTCACACACTTACTCTCACACACTTACTCTCACACACACTTACTCTCACACACTCACTCTCTCACACACTTACTCTCACACACTCACTCTCTCACACACTTACTCTCACACACTCACTCTCACACACACTTACTCTCACACACTCACTCTCTCACACACTTACTCTCACACACTCACTCTCTCACACACTTACTCTCACACACTTACTCTCACACACTTACTCTCACACACACTTACTCTCACACACTCACTCTCTCACACACTTACTCTCACACACTCACTCTCTCACACACTTACTCTCACACACTCACTCTCTCACACACTTACTCTCACACACTCACTCTCTCACACACTTACTCTCACACACTCACTCTCTCACACACTTACTCTCACACACTCACTCTCTCTCACACACTTACTCTCACACACTCACTCTCACACACACTTACTCTCACACACTCACTCTCTCACACACTTACTCTCACACACTCACTCTCTCACACACTTACTCTCACACACTCACTCTCTCACACACACTTACTCTCACACACTCACTCTCTCACACACTTACTCTCACACACTCACTCTCTCACACACTTACTCTCACACACTCACTCTCTCACACACTTACTCTCACACACTCACTCTCTCACACACTTACTCTCACACACTCACTTTCAAACACACTCACTCTCTCTTACACACTCATACACACACTCACACACATACCCACTTGCACACTCACTCTTTCACACACTCGCTTACACACTCATGCTCTCACACGCTCTCACACACTAACTCACTCTCTCACACACTCATTCACTCTCTCACACACTCACTCACAAACGTACTCACACATCACTCACTCTCTCTCACTCACTCTCTCACACACTCATGCACTCACTCACACACTCACGCTCTAACACACTCACACACTTACTCTCTCACACACTTACTCTCACACACTCACTTTCAAACACACTCACTCACTCACTCACTCACTCACTCTCTTACACACTCATTCACACACTCACACACATACCCACTTGCACACTCACTCTTTCACGCACTCATTCACTCACTCATGCTCTCACACACTCATTCACTCACTCTATTACACACACATACTAACTCTCTCACAAACGTACTCACCTCTCTCTCACTCACTCTCTCTCACTCAGTCACTCACTCTCTTACACACACACTCACACATCACTCTCTCTCTCTCTCTCTCTCTCTCACTCTCTCACACAAACAGGAAATCTGAATTAAATATTTATGACGGGAGCTGACGACGGCACCCAGCCGTGTGCCGCTAATGTGATGAGGTCGCACCGCTGAATTGTAATAAATAATCAGCTTTATAGGTAACAGCTGCGCGAGGTGGTGGTGCAGCTAAATAAACTGTTACTCTGAGGTAGGAAGAATTATTACACCACACTGATACATACTTTCATCCAAACTTAAGAGTTGGGGTCAGCGCACACGATACAGGTGCCCCCTGTGGCAGTGAGGGGTGAAGGCCATTCCCAAGGACAGCCTTTGAAATATATATATTATTTTATTTTTTTTTTTTCTGGTGTGGGAGGTTTGGTAGGTTCTCCTCACTACTCTATTACTGTATATATATATATATATATATATATATATATATATATATATATATATATATATATATATATATATATATCACACTGAGGGATCATCACCATTTCTTTACAGGACTAAAAAGATAGTCGAGGGGAGAACATACCAAAGCCCCCCCACACCCGAAGCTATCATATCTTTGGAGATGTGTGGCTGCAGACATATTTTCCTGGCCTCCAGTAATAATAATACCCAGAATTATTTTTATTGACGACCAGCCCCGGCGTTTTTCTTTTCCTCGCATTCGATGTTCTCTGTTAAACACGTTCTGGAAGGCAAACCGCACGGCGCTGGACGTTCTGCGAAAACGATTTCCGCCGAGCGGTAATTCTCGTAAAATCAGATCCGAGCCTCTGCGTGTTTTTTTTTGTTTTTTTTTTTCCCCCCAGAAACTTTTAAACGGCTTCTAGTTTTTATTAGTTCAGGCCAAAGAGCGACGTCTTAACACCATACTGTAAGAGAAATGCTTTTTAATGTGTAACCCGATCCCCAGTCGTTCTGGGAAGCCCATTTTCATCTCCCGGATCGTATGGCGCTTCTTTGAAGTGAAATGCTGTTGTTTCTCCTTCTTTTTTATTTTTTCTTCTCCATTAATCTTCGAATCTCCATCCAGACTTCACGTTCCTTCAGCTTTCAGCCGCAGAACGTCGAGCGCACGCCTCACCGTGCGCATCGACGTCTTTATAAACTCAAAAATCAAATAAGCTCGGCTCAACTACCCCACCACCCCAACCATCCCACCCACCCCCCCTTCACCATCCATCTGCCCTCCCCAAAAAAAACTCAGGAAGGCACTCCAGCTCTCCCCGCTCATCTCCATCAGGAGGCGCCCGTCCTCGGTTGCCAGCGCTTAATTGACTGCGCGAGGATCGGTCACACTTTTTTAAGTCGCCTGCTGTAATGGATCTCCGTGTCTGTTGCTCTTTTAAGCGGCGCCACGGACGCCAGGCGAAACGGCTCGTCATTAGGAAATCACAACGGCACCCGGGTTCCGTCGCGTCCTCCCTTTCCGAGGAGACGTCCACTCGTGCCGGGGTACTCCGTTTGTTTTGTTTTTTTATTTATTTTTTATTTTTTTTGCAAGGTCATCCCGGGCTGACAGTTGACAAACGATCTCAAGATGGCCACATCATCTGTCCTGTTTTTTTCCATGTTCGCTTATACAAACCCCCCCCCCCTCTCCCTCATCCCCCCTTCCCCGTCGTCCTTTAGTATTTTCGGCGGCCACGTGCGAGGGATGTGACGAACGGCGTGCCTGCCGAATCGCAGCCCGCCGTCTTCGGGAGCTCACGCCGGGGGTAGCGCCGCCGCTTTGGCGTGGCGGGACGGTCAAGGGCGTGCTGATCTGGACTTTTCCTATCCCCGCATCTTGGCACGCTGCGGCGACTGAGTGTTATGGACAAGCTGGTCATCAGATGGGAGACGGGTTGATTTCCGTAAACCCCCCCAACGCTCCTCGCTGGCATCTCAAACACATTATGTTTTTTTTTTTTTTCTCCTCATCCCCCCCCCCCCCCCACCCTTTTTCCTTTTTTTTTTTTTTTTTTTTTTTTTTTTCTCCCAATCCGGTTCCTAATGGACACTCCGAACAGAACTCTAGAACTTAATGTCCTTCAGAACTTTTCTTTTCGATAATTCCATTGATTTCCTTTGCTTTGTCTGCTCCGGTTCTCCACCACCACCACCCTCACCACCACCACCACCACGCTGCGCGTGCGATTGTTATTTGCGTTCTCGCCGACGGAGAAAGAAAAAAGGGCAGAAACTTCAACAATTACAGCCACTTTGACAGCATGTTCTTTAATTACCCGACTCGTTCCTTAACGTTGTTGTCATCGCGGAGAAAACCGCCGCCGTCGCCGCCGCCGCGTTACTGATGCTCTTATTATGGTCTGATTTAAACGCCTGTACTTCGCAGGTGCCCCCGCCCACCCTCCCCCCACCCCCCCCCCGCGCCGCCACCCTACTCAGCCGACGCCCACCCTTTCAACACTCCACCGTATCTTGTTTTTCATAATGTTTAATTGCATTAAGACACGTGTCATGGAGAGAAGAAAGAGAGAGGGAGGGAGGGAGGAAGACGAGGTGTCGTCGCTTTTTAAAACACAATTAGGTAACACCTCGTCAGGGTTTCTGTCTGCTTTGCGCTTGGCAAGTGCGTGAACGTCAGCGGTAAAGCGTTGATGATGCGCCCGCCGCTTGTTGCAGGTGCCTGACGAGGCGCCTGTTACTCTGACAGCAGAACCTCGCCGTGTCCGCACCACGTCCCGCCCGGCAGGTTGACTCCAATCAATCTCGGCGTGGGTGTGTGTGTGTGTGTGTGTGTGTGTGTGTGTGTGTGTGTGTGTGTGCAGAGCCGAGCCGACGTGTGTGCGACGCTAATGAAGCCACTGCACATCCCCTTTATGCCAAAACAAAATAAAAACTGGCTAGTTTGCAGGGAACTCAGTGGGGAAACGGTTCTTAAGTGAGTACGGTGGCTCCGCCTTGAAGCAAGAAGGTTCTGGGTTCGGTTCCCAGCTGAGGTGAGCACGATGCATAGAGGTGTGCAGCGGTTAGTGCCTCTGTTTAACAGAAAGAAGGTTCTGGGTTCGGGTCCAGCTGAGGTGAGCACGATGCATGCAGGTGTGCAGCGGTTAGTGCCTCTCTTTAACAGAAAGAAGGTTCTGGGTTCGGGTCCCGGCTGAGGTGAGCATGCAGCCTATGTTAGTGCAGGATTTCGTGCCTCTGTTTCACAATAAGAAGGTTCTGGGTTCAATTCCTGTGAGGGGTAAACATGCAGTAATGCAGCAAGAAGTCATTGAGCAAGAAGGTTATGGGTTATGGGTTCGATTCCCTGCTGTGCTGAGCACGGTGCATACAGTAGCGCAGCGCCTAAAGCTTTTTTCTCACAGCAAGAAGGTTCTGGGTTCAATTCCCAGCTGTGGTGAGCATGGGGCTTACAGTAATGCAGCAGTTAGTGTTTCTGTCGTACAGCAAGAAGGTTCTGGGTTCAATTCCCAGCTGTGGTAAGCACTGTGCAAATAGTAGTGCAGCAGTTAGTGCCTCTGTTTAACAGAAAGAAGGTTCTGGGGTCGATTCTCAACTATGGTGAGCACCGTACATACAGTAGTGCAGCAGTTAGTGTTTCTATCGTACAGTAAAAAGGTTCTGGGTTCAATTGCTTGCTGTGGTAAACATGCAGTGGTGCAGCAGTTAGTGCCTCTGTTTCACAATAAGAAGGTTCTGTGTTCGATTCCCAGCTGTGGTGAGCACGGCACATACACTAGTGCAGCAGTCTTACAGCTAGAAGGTCATGGGTTCGATTCCTGGTAGTGGTAAACATGCAGTGGTGCAGCAGTTAGTGTTTCTGTCACTGAGCAAGAAGGTTCTGGGTTTGATTCCCAGCTGTGGTGAGCACAATACATACAGTACTGTAGATGTTAGTGCCTCTGTCATACAGCAACAAGGTCCTGGGTTCGACTCCCATCTGTAGTTAGTGCTTCCGTCTCACAAGAAGTACGTCCCAGGTTCGATTCCGAAGACTGCCCGTCCTCTCAGTACGTGCTTTTCAAAGAAGCTGGAGATCTGAAGTTGTGCTGATATTTGTACCAGTGCGCTCGTTCTCCCGAGAGGGTTTTATTCAGGGTTCTGCGCCATGAAGCGTTCGTTCTTTATCAACTCCCCTAAATATCCACTGATTTAATAACGCCCCTTTTATTTATCTCTCACTCGCCCCGTGACGTTGACGTGAGGGACCCCGCGTTCTTGTGACCATATATATTTGTTCTTGCCTACACTACGAGATCAGTTCGTAGATAAACGAGAGATAAAAGAGCGGAACCTTTGTTTTTCCCCCCTGGTTGGTTCTCGTCGGCAGAACGAGATCCTAATTCCGCTGTCATTCAGTGATGGTGGTGCTGATGCTGATGATGGTGATGATGATGATGATGATGATGCTGCAGAAGGCACATTTTCTACCACGCTGCCCATCTGCCTGATTAAAACACTCGGCGATCAGTTTGCTCACACGCTCTCAGACAGAAATAGACGAAGGGGGAGAAAAAAAAAAAAAAAAAAAAAAGTTAGACACGTTACGCCCTGATCCGTTTAGTGCAACATGATAATGTCAAATAGACACTTTATGAAAAACGATGCGCTCGGCTCATTAAAAAGCTGTCCAACCTAATGCTATAGATCGCCCTGCGAGACCAGGAGACTCGGGGGTGGTTATGAGGAAGGTGGTGGTGGTGGTGGTGGTGGTGGTGTTATGATGGGGTTTTTTTTTTTTTCTTCTTCTTTCTTTCTTTCTTTCTCTCACTCTTTTTTTTCTTCTTTTGAGTGCACAGACAGCAGTATCGGATCGTCTAATACACCTCGGCGCTGATACGGGGAGACAATGCGCGCCGGGGAAAATTAACGATCATACACGCAATATCAATACGAACGCGGTTCGATGCTAAAGAAGACGTATGGCCATCGATGTTCGAATAGCGGCGGAGAAGGAGGCCGGGGAAAAAAAATGGGCGCAGGTGACGACAATGCGCCAGCCCCCCCCCCCGCCCTCCCGCCAGGGCATATACACGCAAATAAATATATCGTGGTTGAGCGTTAAGCAGGTTTACTCTGAGAGGCGTTATCAGCGCGGCGTCGGCTTGGTAAGCGAGGGGATGTTTGACAGGGCCGCCGCGAAAGCCTCCCGCGAAAGAAAGAAGAAGAAAAAAAAAAAAAAAGTCAAGTTATGACTTCAAAAGTGTTTACTCGCCCCATTTTTTAATTTGTCTGGGCATATGCAGTTTATTTGCATTTCAAATATGTGTATTTGAAGCAGGTGGCTTAAATGCCAAGATGCGAATTGATGACAATCACCTCTACCATGAGCGTCGGGGGAGCCGTACTCGCGGCTGACATTAAAACTAAACGAACAGCAGCTAAACAAACACACGGAAATAGAACTCTTTTAGCGCCGCCACGCGCCCAGCCGCCCACCACGCGCCGCACACTCGCAACCCTCCGCCTCCCCACTTCGCTTCCCCCACCCTAAAAACTTTAATATTGATGGGTGTTTAAATATCAGCGCGCATGGCGTCGCGCAGACAGCTGTGTGTTTAAGCGGAATGATATCTTTTTGCCTGCCGGAAAAAAAAAAAGAAGAAGAGGAAAAATAAACACCCCGCGTTCGGGTGGCGATAAAGCCGTTCAGCCGTGAACGGCGTCAGGCGCCCCCCCCCGTCCCCGTCCCCGTCCCCCGTCCCTCCCTGTTCCCCCTCCCCTCGCGTGGAGCACAGCATGTTCCGTCACTTCCACATCCATTCCCGTCATTTACAGTAAATCCAATAGCTGTCAATCACGAATTAAGAAAAAACAGGGGGGGAGGGGGGAGGAAACAGCTGCTTCTACGTTTACAGCAGGACCACTCTAAAATATTAAAGACGTGTCACCAGGCGCGGCGCGGCCCTACATCTGCGGCCATCTGTTTTCTATTAAGGCATTACGCACCCAAAAATTATTAAAAAAAAAAAAAAAAAACTAAACAAAAAAACAAAAAGGCTGCCATTTCCGTGGCTTTCCGTTACACCCTGCGAAACGGGGAGGCCGTGTTGACCTCCGCCAAAGGTCTGACGGGGGGCCGGGCCAGGACAACAGACAGGGACGACAGGAGGGTACCTTAGGGCCGATGTCAAAGGTAAACGATTACGACATCGTGAGTCACGTTTTGGAGCGGGAGATGGTTTCGGCTTGGTTAATAAGTCATTTCCTTCGTTGTCCCTCGTCGGGACGGCCTCCGAAGACACGCCGTTCGGCCCGCACGTTAGACGCCGACGCGTGTCGGTTTCTAATAAATACGTCGGCTTTTGAAATGGTTGGAGAGGCTCATCAGCAGACTGCGACGCGGGAGCCGGCGTGCGAATCATTAGGATATCAGCGTAGCGCCGGTGACGGAGACGATCTGATTAACAAGCTCTCTGTTTTTTAATCTCTGCGAGGGAAGAGGAAAAAAAAAAAAAAAAAAAAAAAAGTCTTAAAAAAAATAAAATAAATAAATAAATAAATCGAAAATAATAAAGGAAAGAACGAAAGATAGCAAAAAAAATAAAGTCTTTAAAAATATAAATAAAATAATTAAAAATAATAAAGGAAAGAACGAAAGATAGCAAAAAAACAAAAACAAAACGTCTTTTAAAAAAATTACAAAAATAAATAAATAAAGGAAAGAATGAAAGATAGCAAAAAAAAAAAAATAATTTAAAAAAACTCCGCAGAACTCCCGCTGCTGCAGATGAGATCGCTCCTTCTCTCCATCTCTATCACTTACTAACTACCAACCCCCCCCACCCCGACATCCCCTCCCATCCCCGCCGCCGAAGATGGCGGGAGTCACAGGTGTGTGACAATAATTACACATACACTCAGAAAAATAATGTCATTTCTCTCCATTTAATAAGTTAGCGCTAAAATGCAGAAGAGCGGGGCGTCGCGCGGGGGGGGGAGGCGGGGGGGCGCAGATCTGATCCGATCGCACGGCCTCCTAACTCAATCACATGGCTCTTAAGAACAGGACACTGGCAGCTGGGGCTCCCTAATATGCATGCAATATGTGTGTAAAACGATATGCTTTAATTTCCAGCCCACTTTAAGCGCCGACGAAATCTGTTTATACGCTAGACGTAAAAAAAAAAATAAAATAAAATAAAGACGCTTAACTGGCTCGCGCCCGACGAGCCGCCACATCTGGTCGGCCTTTTTTTATACGAGGGTCGCGAGGTTGGAGCTGCCAGTACGGGGAGGGTATGCAGGTCGCTGTCGGCAAGGTTGCATGTTTTCCATGGGTTTCCATTAGGTGTGTTGTGTTGTGTGTGTGTGAGGGTGTTGGGCTGAGTATGAGGATTGGACCGTGTGGGCCCCTGAGCAAGGCCCCTAATCCTCAATGCTTCATGGGTGCTGCATCATGGCTGCACTTGTGCTCTCATCCTCAGCGTCAACTTGCAACTAGTTACTTTGGATATAATACTTTGAATATGATCAAACCCAAATGTTGCCATTGTGGGCCCCGGAGCAAGGCCCCTAAGTGTTACATTTATAATGCATAACTATTTCGTGGGTGCTGCATCATGGCTGCCCTTGCACTCTCATCCTAAGCATTACATTGTGATGTTGTGAAGTCACATTGGAGATAATACTGCAAATGTCAGCCCCATATGTTGGCCCCTGAGCAAGGCCCCTAATCCTCAATGCTTCATGGGTGCTGCATCATGGCTGCCCTTGCCCTTTTATCCTAAGCATTACATTGCGATGTTGGTAAGTCACTATTGATATAAAACGTCAATGTCAACCCTATATGTTGATAGTGTGGGCCCCTGAGAAAGGCCCCTAACCCCAGTGCTATATGGGTGCTGCTGAGTCAGCCATTAATTGTTCACTTCACACTTTGAGTCTGATGAATCCTGGCCCCGCCCACCAGATCCGGAGGGAAACCTGGCCTTTCGGCCCTTTTAGTTACTTCCCGAGGTCTACGCCTCTTCTACCCCGAGTTCTCCCGGGGGGTCGATCGGAGGTGGAACATCCCGTTGAACGCAACCGCGCGCCTTGTGACCGACGAGGGAATCCGGCGGATTCGCAGCCGCTAGATGAGAACCGTGGTGCGATCAATATTCATTCTGGAGGTGTCAGCTGGGGCCGAGGTTTGGCGCGTGGCGTCTGATTTCCCTCGTTCCCTCGTCTGTGAACCGTAACCGGACCGGGGGGACGGGGGTGGGACCCGCACACGGAACCGATCCTGACGTGTTGGTACAACCGGGCTCTCACCTCCTCGTGGGAACGGGGCCCTGTCCCCCGTCGAACCCCGACCGCTGGCTGGTTCGCAGCGTCCGTGAAATATTTCAATGTAATTTGACGATCTCGTTCGGATCGTTAGCCGGTTCTCGTACACGGGGTTTGAAATGCGTTCCTCGGCGTCGTCTCTTGGACCGGCACCATCCTGCCCGTGTCGCCGGTGGGCTGTCCCACGGAACAGGAAGACCGAGAGAGAGAGAGAGACGGCGAGGGAGCAATGGCTTAAGGGTAGGAACTTAGCGAGGGAAAGGAATAGAGACGAATGGGAGGTGGTGGCGGTGGGGGCGGCGGTGGGGGGATTGGGGGGTTGGGGGGGGGATGAGCCGAACTTCAAAAAGCCTCTGTTACAAGCTGCCGCTGGCCGTGACCACTCAACAGATGCTTTTGTTCATCTCTCTCGCTCTTTCACTCGCCTCCAACTCACTTACCCCGTCTTCATCTCACTTGCTTACTCACTGAGTCACTCATCTCCCCCCCGTCCCCGTCCCCCGTCCCCCTGCTCTCCCTGTGCCTTTGGTGATACTCTGCAATAGCAGATATCAAAGTCGTGCTGTCTGTTAAGACTTCAATCCGCCCGGCCCCGTCCGTCAACCCCAATCATATCGGCATTCCCCCGAACGGAACCCGCGCTCGCCGACCGGAGTGGCGTATTTGATCTGTCCTTTTTTTTTTTTCTTTTCTGGAGGATCAACAGACAGAAAGCTGAGGGCGGATGTGTAAACCGAGGGGTATGGGGCGCGTCGGGTGGAGAGCGCCGTGAACTCCGTACGATCAGGACACCGCCGCGTGGCTGGAACCAACTTCAACCATATCGTCACCTGGTCGAACAAGACAGGCTCAGGAGTAAAGCAGGACTGGTTCCTACAGTTCCCATAGCTCTCATGGTTACATTTGCATTGCATGCATTGCATTCATCGTTCCCATAGCTCCCATAGTTCCCCTAGTTCCCATAACTCCTATAACTCCTATAACTCCCATAGATTCCATAGTTCCCATAGCTCCCATAGCTCCCCTAGTTCCCATAACTCCTATAACTCCCATAGTTTCCATAGTTTCTATAGCTCTCATAGTTCCCATAGTTTCCACAGTTCCCATAGCTTCCATAGCTCCTATAGCTTCCATAGCTCCCATAGTTCCCAAACTTCACCTAGTTTCCATAGTTCATAGAATTCCCATAGTTCCCATAGCTCCCATAGTTCACACAGCTACTATGATTCCCATAGCTTCCATAGCTCCTGTAGGTCCCAAAGTTCACCTAGTTCCCATAGTTCCTATAGTTTCCATATTTCCCATAGTTCCCATAGCTCCCATTGTTTCCTTAGTTCCTAGGGCTTCTCATAGTTCCCATAGTTTCCATAGCTCCTATAGCTTCCATAGCTTCCACAGTTCACTTAGTTCCTATAGTTCCCACTGCTTCCATAGTTCCCATAACTCCCATAGTTCCATAACTCCTATGATTCCCATAGCTCCCATAAAATCGTATGAGGTTATTCACCACTTTGGTGACAGTTGTATTTTATTTACGTATTTTTTTCTTGAATGATGTTTATTATTCGGATGTTTTTTGCGGCGCCCTCGTCGTCGGGTTCCACCCCGTCGTTCTCAACGCCGTTTTTTGGTCCGAACACGGGCGGCTCTGTCATTTCGGCATCTCCACATCCTGTTGCGGCGACAATAAAAAAAGCCTCGAAGACAATGGCTTGCAAGTGGCGCGGTGTAAAAAACCCGTGTGCCGTCTTCGGGGAACCGTAAGTCTCGCTCACCCCAGCAGCTGTGGCCGGGGGTTCTGAGCGAGGGGAGCGCGTCCCGGTCTCTGGGTGGGCCGAGGCCCGTGTTTTGACTGCAGCGGGCTGCCGGATCGTCGGATCAGTCATCTGGAAGCTTCGGGATGGAACTGTGGAAATGCAATTTAGACGGAAATATCCAACTTCATAACCCGGTTTGTAGCGATTAACGGCGTTATGGAGCGAGAAAGGGTTGAGATTCGACCCCGCGCTACGTAGCTAAGTAAAATCCAATGGTGCGCTGATGTACCGGAGACACGACGTATTTCGAGCGTTACAGTAACCCTGAAGCATTATTACATTTCCAGAAGGTTCTACTAATGCCAAACCTAAAAGACAGAAACCGGCCAGAACATTCACACACACTGAGTCCACCCGATGTAGCCGTCTTTGGACTACCGTGGGATACCTACTCTCAGACGGGCAGCCAGGAACCAAACCAGGAACCTTTTTAGACCCACATTAGAATACGGATGTGTACAATGTACTTTATAGTTCATCACATTCTATTATACAAGTCGTTCCACTCCTTAAATCTGATTGGCTGAGCCGTTTGTCCAGTCACAATGTTACACCTCTGAGCGTGTCACATGCGTATCAATGCGTGATATGCGATACGTTATTTTCCAATATTTTATATTATATTAATTATAAACAATTAATATTCATAATAAGCAATCAATCCTGATACGGATGGAGTGTCCATGTTCTCCCCTCTGTGTGGACCTTCTCTGGGTTCTCCGGTTTCTTCTCCTGTGAAATGACAGCTCTAAATTGCCCCTACACTGTATATGTGTGTGAGTGAGAGGACTGTATGCCCAGTGATAGATTGGCGTCCTGTCCTGGGTGTATCTGCCCAGCGCCTGAAACGTTCTCCCCTGGATGGGCATGGGAACCCCCCCCCCCCAACCCTAGTCCCTGATATAGTATTAAGCAGAAGATACTGAGATGAGATGGGAACTTCATTCCTCTGTGAGCATGTGGTTCTCCGCGGTACGCTGGTACGTGGGTGGCGAGGTGACCCCGGCGATGATGCGTATTTCTCCGGACCCTCCGTCTGTAATTGGAATGCCGATGTAGGCGTGCACGGACTCGTCCGCAATCATTACATTGGTACGCCCGCCGCCGCATCCTCATGCACCCCTGGTAACTATCGACACAAACAAACAGAGTAATTAAATTCATTTGGGAGGGGTGTGTGTGTGTGTGTGTGTGTGTGTGTTTGGGGGGGGGTTGTTGGGTAGGCTTTGCGTTTGAAAACAGCCGTCCAAGTTCGCTCCATCGGCGGCGATGCTTTCCATCTCTCTGAGCTAAGTGACGGAGATGGACAGCAGGCAGCCTCTTTAATAATTCACCATTTCCTAATCACTTTCTCCCCCCCCCCCCCAAACCCGCCGTGTGGGCCGTGTGGGCCGAGTGGGCCGAGCGGAGTGTGTGAGGCGTGTTGGAAGAGTCGCTCGGATCCTCATTACAGATTAGATTTTATTTTCTTTTTTAAAACAGCGCCATTAAGAGAGGCAGAGAGGGCCGGCCCGGTCGAGCACCGAGCTCAGGCGGCTCCGGGACGCGTGGCGGCCGAGTTGTCCTTTCTTATTCCGCCTGGAAAAAACAATCCGAGGTGCCGAGCCAGCGGGAGGAAGGAGGAGAAACGCGAGGCCCCGTCGCGTTCTCCATTTCCCCTCCAGCCTGGCGACGCGACGCGGCTAAGTGAGCCTCAACTGACCAGAAATGATTTGCCTCTGTCTGTTAGACACGTAATGGAGTCGTTTAACTAGTCAAATTAGGAGCTGCAGAGATGCAGCATGCTTCATTACTGGGTTCCAATGGGCACCATTTTACATTTACGTCAGGAGTGATTTCAGGGCAAATTAATGTTTTTATTGTCTCCCGCAAATACAGCGCCCAGCCACATGTAAAAGAGCAGCACCCCCTTCAGGTCACTGACCAAAACTAACAGAGCCGTGAGGAGGAACAGAGGGCTGGAGGCTCTCTTTGGACGTCACTGCCAGCAATAATAGCTGCGAGACCACAAATCAGAGTACTGTCCCTAAAAAGCTCTGTATTTGGGGGTTTTTGAAGCTGGATCTTATAGAATGCACCATGTGCTGCATGTGTGCAGATGAAGAAGCTGTTGGTCAACAGGCTTTAAACACAAAAAAACAAACAAAAAAATAGTCGGAAAAGCACATTATCCCAAAATAAAACCTGTTCTCTTTTGATGACGGCGGGTTTTCTCAGAGTCACATTTATTCAGGTATCACTCTGATTTTAAAATCTAAATTTATTTTTGTGATCATGTTTTATTTTTGAACTCTCGACCTTCTTACTTTTTTATTATCTCGAGATCACAATTTAATGTAGTTGTTTTTTTTAATTATGACATCACAATGTATTTCAGTTTGAAGATTTTTACTTATTTTATGTTTCATTTCTTTTATTATTTATTTATTCAGAAATTAATGTATTCATATCTTTAACAATAACATAATTCAGCTCATCATCTTCTGCTTCATGCTATACTCAGGAGGGGGGGGGGGGGTTCTCCATGCCCATCCAGTGGAGAACGTTTTGGGCGCTGGGCAGATACACCCAGGACAGGGGGCCGATCCATCACTTGGCACACACACACACACACACACACACATATATATATATATATATATATATATATATATATATATATATATATATATATATATATATATATATATATGGACAAATTAGATAGGGGCAGTATAGAACAGGTAGTTTACCTTTAATCCATGTTTTTGGATTGTGGGAGGAAACCGGAGAACCCGGAGGAAACCCACACGGACATGGGGAGAACATGCAAACTCCACCCAGATTGAAATTAATCTGTCAAATAATATGAGATCAAACATTTTAAACGTTCAGTAACTTAAACCTTTTTAATTGTAATGTATTTAAACATTAAGGCTGTTCTATGACATGCTGCCGTTAGAACGTTGAAAGTCGGGATCTTTAACACTCTCGTTCTCGTCATCGCCGCGTCACGCAGCTGACGGCGTTCCGCAGCTTAAGCCGTGCGTGTGACGGGACGTCGAGGGATCGAGCGTGGCGTGAGCTCGGACACCCGGCTCTGGAGAACGTCAGCGCAGCGTTGGGTGGGTTCTCTTGCAGACGAGATACAGGCCCACCGTCTGCTCGGTTCCCGTACCCTGAGGGCATCCAGCCCGTCATCAGGGACGCATGTTCCCCGCGTGGGGGCCGAGTGGTGGGAGGAACCGCTGCCACATTTGGAGAGCGTTGTTTACCGCTGCGCTCCGTGTTTACGGCCGGCTCGGAACGTTTGACTCTTATATTCTTTGATATGTTTTGATCTGGTTTCCATTTCCGTTTGGATGTAAAACACAGCCAGGCGAGCTTGAGGTGTGACCTCACATCCTGTAGGTCGCAGAGCGTTTACTCCACGCTGTAATTACCTCTGTCCTCGTGAAAGGAAATTGGTGTGGCGCAGTTTTGAACATTCAGGCGGTTGCCACACCTGTTTGATCCGCGCTCCGAGGTGGCGTGATGAGGAGGATAAGACGGGGCGCCTCCCGCAGGCCGGCCATGTTGTGCTTGACATTCACTCAAAGCAGCTTCACCCGTGGCGGGGGGCGTTTGATTGGGTTGCCAGGCTTTGAAGGTGCCGCTGTCTGCTTTCGCGCCTCCTGCAGCCATGGTGCGCCTCCTCTGATCATACGTTTAAAGATGGACGGACCGCCGCTCGGCTGAGCGATCATCTTAACATGAAGCAGGTTCTCCATCCCGCTGCGTGGGACCCTCAGATACACTCATGATTTATATCACAAACATGAGGGATTCTAGTAGTGGTGGCAACCCATGATTGACCCATGTGGTTGTGGCAACCAATTCTTATAATGGATTATAGTGATTGTGGCAACCTATGTTTATGATGGACTTTAGGGGTTGTGACAACCTATGTTAATAATGGCTTATAGTGGTTGTGGCAACCGATGTTTGAGGGATTATAGTGGTTGTGGCAACTAGTGTTCATAAGGGATTGAGTGATTGTCGCACTAATGGTTGTGATGGATTACAGTAGTTGTGGCAACAGATGCTTTAGGGGTTTTAGTGGTGGTGGCAACTAATGTTTATGACGGATTATAATAGTTGTGGCAACTAATGTTTATGACGGGATTATAATAGTTGTGGCAACTGATACTTGAGGGTTGTGGCAACTATACTTCATAAAGGATTAGAGTGGTTGTAACAACCAAAGTTTATAATGGATTATAGTGTTTGTAGCAACCAATGGTTGAGGTATTATAGTGGTTGTGGCAACTATTGTCCATGAGTGATTATAGTGGTTGTGGCAACTGATGCTTATAATGGATTACAGTTGTTGGGGCAGCGATGTTTGAGAGATTATAGTGGTCGTGGCAACTAATTGTCATGATGGATTATAGTGGCTGTGGCAACCAATGTTTGAGGGATTATAATGGCTGTCTGCAGCTATTGTTCCTGAGTGATTATAGTGGTTGTGGCAACTGATGTTTATTAGGGATTATGCTAGTCCTGGCAGCAGATGGTTATGAGGAATTATGGTAGTTGTGGCAACTGTAGTTCCTATCGCACACTTTACTGAGCACTTTAGGAACAAACCGTCCGTTACGAAGAACCTAAACGGTGTCGCCGAACGTTCTGAATGGTTCCTTACGTTCCGACGCCGAAACCAGCTCCGTGAAACGTCGTTGGGGCGTTCGATCCGACGAAGACAGGAGTCAAATACCTCTCCGCGTCCGTCCCCCCCACCCCCCGTCAGCCGGCCGCCTCTTTTTTACCTTATTTATTTATCGATCGGCGAGCGGCCCGGTCATCTTCGCCGCCGAGGCCGGTTCTAGATGAATGCACAAAGCCCTTCCATCAGAACAAGAGATCATTGTGCAATGATGGATCCTCCCACGTTGGTTGGCAGAAGGGGGGGGGGGGGGGTGTTCGGCCGGGCGTGCAGGGATTCAAACAAGCGCTGCCATTTCCTGTCATCTCGGGCCGCGGAGCGCCTACGAAAACAAACGTGGGAGTGTTAGCGATAACATAAAAATATTAGCTCGCTCCCGTTGTTGACCGCGCGAGTACCTCGGAGGATAGCTATTACCGCGGCGTGATCGAGTGGCTTCCACTCCAGAGAGAGGGATGCCGGGAAGGAGAGGAGTGAGTTAAGGCGGGAGAGCGGCGGCGGCGGCGGCGGGATACGGGCCGTGGCTCGCGCCCGCGTGGCGGCGGCGGCGGGCCGTAAATACCGCGTTTAACGGTTCGAGACGTGCAATTAGCCACGTTCTCACTCTCGGCGGTAGATTACAGATCATGACGCGGTTAAGAGGGTGCAGACCCTGCACGGGTGCGGAGTTTGGTATGTTCTCCCACATTTTTTTTTATTTACAAGGGGCATTTGTCTCGTTCTCTTTAAAACGTAAAAAGATGCGAGGTGTAGTCCATGGCGAGTTCAAAGCTGCAGATTCAATCGGAGGCTCGAACCCGGAGCCCCGTCAGCGGCGTCTGACGTCCGTCTGTGGTTCCTGATACATGGCTCGCGCCCGCGTGGTGGCGCACCGTACATACCGCGTTTAATGGTTCGAGACGTGCAATCAGCCACGTTCTCACTCTCGACGGTAGATTACAGATCATGACACGAATCTATCTCTACATGTGTGCAGAACCCACATGTGTGCAGAGTTTGGTATGTTCTCCACGTTTTTTTTTTTTTTTTTTTTTTTGTGTCCTACTCTTTAAAACGCAACCTGCCGGCAGAAGCCTCGCGATTTAGTCTAAAATGTAACCAACCTCCAGATTAAATCCAAGGCTCGAACCCGGAGCCCCGTCGACGCCGTCTGACGTTTGCGGGTCCGTCCGTCTGTGGTTCCTGCACGTATCTTCTGATACGTCTGTTTGAACGTTGAGGTTTCCTTATTAAAAGCCACGTACGGCATTAAAACGTGGGATCGGTGCACCTTCCTGACAACCTGGGTCCTTTCTGTGTAAATTTGCATGTTCTCCCAATGTGCGTGGATTGCCCTTTGTTTGGGAGGTCCCGTTCCCATTGGAGCCCCATTGGCGGCGTCTGACGTTTGCGCGTCTGTCCGTCTGTGGTTCCTGATACGTTTTGAACGTTGAGGATTCCGTATTAAAAGCCATGTACGGCGTTAAAACATCGACCCTCCCCGACAACCTGGGTCCTTTCTGTGTGAATTTGCATGTTCTCCCAATGTGCATGGGTTTCCCCTTTGCTTGGGAGGTCCGGTTTCCACCGGCAGTCCAGAAGGACACAAATGAAACACAAGATCCTGAATTAAATCTGGTTACCCAATCAGTCTGTCTGTCGTGCAAGGGTCTGGCAGCCTTTCCCGGGTGTGTGAACCGGGATAGGCTTCAGCGATCTCAGGATAACACATAGGGCCACGTCGACAAGGCGCCGGCGCCCCTCAGGTCCTGGTGGTACACCGGCAGAGCCAAGGACGCTGGGCTGGCCTTCCGGGCTTCTGAGATCAAACAGAGCGGCAGGCGTGCGAATGCGCGAGAGGGGAACGCGAGAAAGGTATCAGAGAGAAGTCGGTGACAGCGCCGTCGAGTGACGGCCCTCCGCCTTTTTCCGTCCCAGGGAATCCGAGCGAGCCCGGCCCTGCGGAACCCTTCATAATTACTCTTAAGCAGGTAATGGTGTCAGACGAGCGCCGCGGGGGAACAAAGCGTCTTTCCAAAAGCCGGCCAATCACTCCATGCTTCTAAACGAGGACCATCCAGCGCTAATCTCCGGCTCTCGCGATGTGAAAGGCGCATGTGAACGTTCCGGGGCGCCCGGGTTCTCTTCCCCGGCCGCGCTCTCTCTCGTTCGGAGACGGCGGCGAGGGTTTTTTCCTTATTGAAAAATCTTTCAATAAATCAATGTGACTTTAAACACATTTCCCCCGCGACACCGCTGACCCGATAAGAACTCGGCTAATCTCTTTCGAGGCCGTCGGAGTGCTTTGAACAGAATCTAGTTCGCATCTATCAGCAAGGTTATTTGTCAATGACTTATAATCCCAGGTACATTTCACTGGTTTTATATTAGACGCCGCTAATGGTTCTCATGTCTGAAGTTTCTCAGGCTTGGGAAAATACGGAGGGGGGGGGGGGGGGGGTGCAGTGGAAAAAAAAAAAAAAAAGCGAAAAATAATAAATAAATAAAACAGGAGTTCGGTGGGATTTGGCCGGATGGAGACGGAGAACCCAGCGAGGAGAACCTGCGCATAATAACGTTTATAAATTTATATTTATATATTATATTCCGTTTAATCCTCTACTAGGGTCGTGTGCGTGGTGGGGGGGGACGTTTTGGGCGCTGAGCAGATACACCCAGGACACTCACTCACTCACACACTATATGGGGCATTTTACAGCCTTCAATTCACCTTGAACTCGGAGTAAACCCACATGGACACGGGGAGAACGTGCAAACTATAATGAGCGGATTCGAACACGGAATCCCCTCATTAACATCATAAATTTTTTTTTTTTTTCATAACTTCTGACATGTTATCCTGGAATTCCTGAGGCCTATCCCAGCTCACGTAGTGCAAAACAGAGGACACACCCGAGACGGGGTTGCCAGTCCCTCGCACAACAGACGGATAACCACAGCATTTTAATACATACAAAACATATTTACCTCCCAATGGAAACCCGCACACATTTGGAGAACATGCAAATTTACACTGAAAAGACTTGTTTTAGTAAGGATTAATAAAAAATAAAAAAAAAAAAAAAGTTATAATAATAATATTTTATATATATATATATATATATATACAGTATACACATGTTCTCCTCATGTCCAGTTTCTTCCCACAGTCCAAAAACATCGATTTAAGGTAAATTAGATGCTCTAAGTTGCCCCTATATAGTATGTATCTGTGTGTAAGTGAGTGAGTGTGTGCCTAGTGATAGGTTGGCGCTCTCTCCTGGTTTTATCTGCCCAGCATCTGAAATGTTCTCCCCTGGATGGGCATGGGAACCCCCACCCCCCCCCCACCCCTGGTGATCATAGTATAGGATTAAGCGTAGGATAATGAATGAATATTCGTAAAACCTTATCGTATTTATTAGGATTTATTCGGCCTTTTAAGAGAATTAATTGCCCGCCGCTGTTGTAAGTCCTAAGAGTTACATGTTTTTGAAATTATTTATTGTTATTTTGATTATTAGTATTAATTATATAGTTGTTGCTGCGATAATAATGATAATAATAATAATTGTTATTATTATTATTTTATTATCATTATTATTATTATCATCATTATGACCCACAATGGGTTTTGGGGACATAATGAAGTAACTATTTTTATTCCCTGTTGAACTAATTGGTAGTAATCAGTTGCGTTTTCGCTGGAGAGCAGAGAGGCTCGCCGTGGCCCTTGTCTCATCTCTGTACACATTAAAAAAAAAAAAAAAAAAAGAAAGAAAACGGTGGCACCGCTCTGGAAAACACTCACGGTTCGCGTCTCTCAACCAAGGGCACAATGTGGGCCAAGACAGAGCAATCAGCAACCAGACGAGGCCTTCTGGGTAATTTATGAAGCCTCAATTAGAGGAGCACACAAAGTAATGATTCGCAAAAAGGGAAAAAAAAAAAAAAAAAAAAAAAAGAATAAGGAGAAGGAAAAAAAAAAAGGGAAGAGATGGCTCGGCCAGCTCATGCCATCCTCCTCTCCCTCCTCGCTTATTAGAAATGTTTCCCAAATGAACCGTGTCTCAAGCGCTCCTAAACAGCCTTCACAGATAAATTATTAATACAACACGTTAGAGATAATAAGTGCTCTTTGACAGCCGCTCGTGGCCGATATTACGCTCGGAAAGCGGCTTTATGAAACAGCTGATTCTCATAAAGCCGTTGCTCTTAGATGGGACAGAACCCTTTTTTTTTTTTTTTTTTTTTTGTATTTATCCCTTTTTCTTTTTATGATCTCGAGTTGAAGAAGCGGGAAAAGAAAAAAGAAAAAAAAATAAATCCACAAAGTGGCTTTGAATGGGACGGCGCGCATTCCCCCAACACATGTACGGCCTGCATGGGAAAATTCTGCCATATCCGTCATCTCTGGCTGGAGGACGCTCTCCGTCAGCGAGGTTTGATCTCGCACCCTGTTTATGCTCGCGTCAAAGCAAAAGAGTCATAGCCCTAAGTGCTTACGCCGAGGCATAAATAGTTTGACGTTTCATATTCCAACAACGTCTTACCTCTCGCATCGGCCGGGACGAACGACGTAAACAGGTTCGATGGGGGACGGGATATCAATCTGATCGCCGTCCTTTAAGTGCGCACACTTCATCTTTTATTCCCTGCTTTTTTTCTTTTTTTCTTTTTTTTTTCGTGTCTTTTTTTTTTTTTTTTTTTTTTTTTTTTTTTTTTTTTTTCCAAAGCCAGATGTTCGATTGTTCGTGTTTCCATTCTTAATATTGTTTGTGCGGACATGTGTTCCCGGGTCCGCGAGTGCACGAGCGTATTAAGTGCTTCCAAGAGGCGCACGTGGACTATTAAATAAAAATAAAGCGCCTTCTGCGCACCCTGTTTTTAGGTGTATGGGTGTGAGTTATCTGGCGCCGTGCATATTTTCACCAGTCTGTAATGTGTGATACAATTCCATATGTATTTGCTTTTCCAACTTCGAGGCTGTAAATTACACCCAAATATAACCTGAGAGCTGACTCGGGGTTTTTTTTTTAAAGTGGAGTTATTAAAAGTCTCTCATTATCTTCTGCTTAATCTGGGACTCGGCTCGCGAGCGGGGTGGGGTGGGGTGGGGTGGGGTACGCTATGCCCATACAGGGGAGAACGTTTGGAGTGTGGGGCAGATACATCCAGAACAGTTTAAACCTATCTATCTATTTAAATAGGGGCAATTTATTTAAAGTGTCCAGTTCATCATGTTTTTAGAAAACCCACACAGACACGTAGAGAAAGTGGAACCTCCATCCGGATTGGGTTCCCCAGTGCTGAGAGGCGGACTTGCAGCCTACACCAAGGACAGGTCGCCTATCTATCGGCACACACTCACTGACAAAGACGCACACACTATATAGGGGCAATTTATCTATGGTTTCAGATTGTGGGAGGAAACCGGAGAACCCGTAGGAAACCCATACAGACACGTGGAGAACATGGAAACTCCATCCGGATTGGGTCGTGCGGGAGGGTTCCTCATGCCCATCAGGGTGCCAATCCATCAGCACACACTCACTTACAAAGACACACACACTATATAGGGGCAATTTAGAATAGCCAATTCATCCATGTTTTTGGACCGTGAGCGGAAGCCGGAGAACCCGGAGGAAACCCACACAGACACTCATGGAAACACCCAGAACAGGGTGCCAATCTAGCACTGGGCACACACTCTCACACACACTATATAGGGGCAATTTAATAACATCCAATTCAACTTGAGTTCATGTTTTTGGACTGCGGTAGGAAACTGGGGAATCCTGAGGAAACCCATACAGACACGTGGAGGACATGCAAACTCCACCCAGATCGGCAGAGGAGGGCGCGCTGGGTTTGGGGCCTGTTGGAAATTGCACGACCTTTAAAAAAAAATGAAAGGCGAATCTAAATTATGGTCCGTATCTTCATCTGTCGACGGGACTCCGGGCTCCCGGGGTTCTGGATGATGAAATTTATGGCCGTTCGATCCGGTCGGGTCGGCTCTGACTGTGCACTCCACTTCGTGTCACTTCAGATGGATGACGCCCTAATCTGCTTGGGTCAGCGTTTTGCGCTGCTTATCGATAACGCCGCGTTCGAATGCAGCGTCTGATTTAAATCAGAACCTGTATTGTTTGAAACAGAAGAACGCAGATGGGTTCTTTAAGGTCATCGCAGGAGCGTTCGGTACAGAACGGTACAGAACGGTGCAGAACGGCGACGGCGTGCGGGCTGAGGCCGCGCTGATTATTTATTTGATTGCTGCGGCACCGTGCGATCATTATCCTTCATATCGGTGATGCACGACCCACTCCCCCGCTGGAAAATCCATATTTTCCGACACCGTCATGCTCTTTGGCAGCGCTCCGGCCCTTTAAAGCCGAGAGTGACCGTATGATATCTATATATTGCAGATAATATGTCCAGAGCGGGCGGCGTCGAGCAGAGTATCGCTTCCATCCCACGAGCAGATGTATGGTAAACCTATCTCTCCTCGCTCGCCCGCCCGAGTGTGTGTGTGTGTGTGTGTGTGTGTGTGTGTGTGTGTGTGCGGCCTCCACACGGAGCCTGGAAAGCAAGCCGCAGATGTCGAGGCCGTCGCAGAGAATTTCCAGTCGATTAGAGTGAAGCCTCCTAAATCAGTTGCAGCTCCTCGACCAGGAGCACCTCCATCCCCACGTTCCGGGGGAAAGCCGCCGCTCTCCTCGTTCTCCTCCAGGAGCTCGGGGGATGATCCGCAAATCTTCCCGTCCTCTGCAAATCACTCACTGGATGGCGGCGCGCTCACCCTCCCGGCGTCCCCGAAAATAACATCTGCGTGGCGGGGCATGGAGGGTCGCGGGGTATTTTTTTGGCGGCCGCTTGTGGAGAGTAGACGTAACTACGGGATGAGGGGGGATCATAAATACTGCCTTAGTCTTAATTGAGACCCTGTTCGTAGCAGATGTTGACGCAGGAAATGTCGAATCATTAGAGGCCGGCGTTGTGTGTGTGGGGGGGGGGGGGCGAATGGCGTGTGTTTTTTTTTTTTTTTGGGGGGTGGGGGGTTCTAGCACCGTCAGTCGCACCGTCGTCGGAACGGCGTACGCGATTCAGCGTAAATATAGAAGCGTTTTGTTCAAAACGGGGAATTAGATACGTGAAAAGGGTGTAGGTAGAGAACATACCAAACGGCATCATCGCATCGCATTCTTCCAAACTCTACTAGGGTTGCGGGGGGGGGGGGGGGGGGGGGGCGTTCCCCTTGCTCAATCCAGAGAACATTTCAGGCGCTGGGCAGACACACCCAGGACAGTCAATCCATCATTGGACACACACTCTATATGGGGCAATTTATAACATTTAATTCACCTTGAATCCATGTTTTTGGACTGTGGGAGGGAAACCCCAGAGGAAAACCCTCTGGGGTGGAATGTGGGTGGAACATGTGGGTGGAACATGGGGAGAACATGCAAACTCCACCCAGATGTTTGGAGCAGCCACTTTAACAGCTGCAAAGGGTGTGTGTGGAGAACATACCAAACTGCATCATCTCATCTCTCATTATCTTCCACTTAATCCTCCACTAGGGTCTTGGGGGGGGGAGGGGGTTCCCATGCCCATCCAGGGGGGAAGGGAGAACATTTCGGGTGCCGGGCAGATACACCCAGAACAGGACACCTGGTCAATTTAGAGCATTCAATTCACCTTGAATCCATATTCTTGGCCCATGGGAGCGAATTTCAAATGGGTTCCCCTGGTTTCCGTGTTCCCCCTTCCGCCGCCGCCGTGATATGGCAACGAAAGCTTTTAAAGCCGCGAGGAAGCCCACGCTTAAAGCGCGTTACAACACGGCGCCCCGTTACCCAGCGCTCAAATCTCTTAACACGCAGACGCAGACTGTCAAACCGTTAAAGCGCAAACTTTCAAAACATCACTGCGTCGCTCCTCCAGCTTAAGGGGAACACGTTCCCCCTCTGCAGGCCTTTCCCGGTCCTCCCCCCGGAAACGGGGAGCGCGGATGTCAGATTTCCTCTGATAGCTCCTGTGTTCTCGCTGGTGGGGCACCGAGAGGAGGTGGCACTGACAGGTCCCACAGAGTAAGGATGAAAAGACCTCCTCCGTCGCCTCCCTCTCTGCAAGTGTGTGTGTGTGTGTGTGTGTGTGTGTGTGTGTGTGTGTGTGTGTGTGTGTGTGTGTGTGTGTGAGTGACAGCGCCACTTTAAGGCGGCCGACTCCGTCTTGTTGTCTGTGATGCATTTCCTCCGTCGCCCCGTGCAGAATTAGTAAGCACAAGGTGCAACGCCGCCGCAAATAATACCAGCCATGACTCATGAGACCTGAGCTTCCTAGATTAGAGCTCCCAATTAACACAGTATACACTGCGGGGAGACGCCGGCGCACGGCCGACGACATGCCCCGCGTTACCATGAGAACATGTATGACACGGGCCTCGGCGGCTCATGATTTATTGATTTCTTTTGGGTTCTATTCAAACTGCCTCACGTTTTTTTTTTTTTTTTTATCATTAATTGTTTCGCGGGGCGGCACGGTGGCTCAGTGCTTTAGCACGTTCTCCTCTCAGGGACTCCCGGTTCGAATCCCAATCTGGGTGGAGTGTCCATGTCCTCCCCGTGTCCGCATGGGTTTCCTCCGGGTTCTCCGGTTTCGTCCCACAGTCCAAAAAAAAACATGGCTCAAGTCAATTGAATTCTCCAAATTGCTCCATATCGAGTGTGTCTGTGTGTGTGTGTGTGTGAGTGAGTGTGTGTCCAGTGAAAGATTGGCCTCCTGTCCTGGGTGTATCTGCCCACGTTCTCCTCTGTGGGAATGGAGAACCCCCAGCCGCCTTGCTGCAACTCTAATAAAGGACTACTCTAAAGATAATTAATTAATAAAATAACAACATGGGTGGTCGGATTCGGGTTCGAATCCCAATCTGGGTGTTGGGATGTTCCATGTTCTCCCCGTGTCCGTGTGGGTTTCCTCCGGGTTCTCCGGTTTCCACAGTCCAAAAACATGGATCAAGGTCAATTGATTTCTCCAAATTGCCCCATATAGAGTGTGTCTGTGTGAGTGAGTGTGAGTCCAGTGATAGATTGGCATCCTGTCCTGGGTGTATCTGCCCAGCGGCCGAAACGTTCTCCCCTGGATGGGCATGGGGAACCCCTAGGCTGTTTGATAAAACCAGACATGGGAAGAACATGCCAAACCCACACCCTCCATTATTATTTAAAATATCAGTTTCTATATCTCTCTGCAGTTTAGCAGGTTCTTCTCAGAAACATCTCCATTTTCAATTATAGAATTTAAAAGAAAGTGAAGTCACTATAACCTGATCACGTGGTTTCTACGATTTTTTGGCACAAGTCACCTGTATGAAACACCTGTACACATCACGTGATGACAAACACCACGGGAAATGATTCTGAAGGTTGTCATTTAAATAAACAGCACTTTCTGATTGGAAGCCCTGCAAATGTTCATGGTTTTACAGCATTTATTATTTAACACACTGCCTCAAAACTAACTTTCCGGACAGCAATCAATTTAAAACATCGTATTTATTTCCTACACCGAGTTTTAAAAACCTTCGTGTGACGATTACAGTCTTTAAAAAGAAAATCTGTTGCACAAAAAGCGGAGCCTTGCTTTTTTGCCCCCTGGTGGACAATCTGTGAAGTACAATGAATTTTTTTTCTCCGGTTCAGAAGATCTTTTGGACATTTCGTTCTTTTAAAAAACAAATAACGTGTTATTTTAACGTTTTAATTTGCGTTGGAACGAAATCTGGACAAATTTAATACACTACAAAACAAAAGTGCTATATTTAAAATGTTATATGTATTTTTTTTTAGGTTTTTTTTTTTACACAGATTTGGTAAGATTAATAATCCGGTACCTAAAAATTAGAAATTCCCTGCCATGAGATGGTTCAGGTTTTTCGGAGTTAACCAGCTTTTAAGTTAAAAAAAAAAAAAAAAAAAAAAAAAAAAACAACTTCAAACCTGAATTGAACATTTAATCCCCTCGTCTTTTCAGTGGCTGGTGTGGGGTCCTGCTTTGTGCTGCAGATCTTTTAGAATCAGGGATACAGCTCTTACATGCCTCATTCATTCCGCCGCCTCTAACCCATCACCCTAAACCCCTAACCCCCCTAACCCACCCCTAACCACGCCCCCCCCCCCCCCCCCCCCCCCTAACCCCCCCCCCCCCCCCCCCAAACACGAACACACCAACCCACACCGACGTCAGGAACCGATTACACAGCGCAGATCAATTAAAAATAAGAAATGTATTTCGAAAGCAGACAGTTGGTTTGTTTCTCGTCTTCATAAAACGCAAACCAACTGTGTTCTTCCAAACCAACCGCACACAGCCAGGACTTCAAAATTACACTTCAAAGGTCTGCTCTGTGGACTGGGGCTGGAACAGAAAAAGAGGCCTTCCCTAAACTGTTTCCACAGTACAGAAAGCGTACAGTTGTCCCCAAACTTGAGGCGTCGGCATGTTCACCTGTGCCAATGCGACTGAATGAACACAAACACATGGGTTCTAATAATCGCACACACACACACACACACACACACACACACAACACACACACAAACACACGGCATAAGTTGTATAGAAGTGTAAAAACGGGCCTTTAAAAGAAAATCCTGGGCAAAATGCAAATGCTCATTAAATATATTCTTCTGCATCGTAATAAAGTTTTTATAGTTTACTTCCCACATCTGCATCATTAAAGCATGTTTATAAAACCAGCTGTGCTCTGAATAACACTTTGTTTGCTCGGCTTTATTCGGGCCGCTCTCGCGCGCCCCGCGCTCTCGCAAATATGTCGCGAGTTGCACAATTCGCCTTCATGAAACTTTAATCCGCAGGCTGCGAGAATCCATACACCTTTATCACGGGATCGGGTTTTCTGTTTGTGTGTGTGTATGTGTGTGTGAGAGTCACGTGTGTGTGTGTGTTGTGTGTGTGTGTGTGCCTGTGCCCTATTTAAGCTGAGCCTGGTTCACCCCATGTCAGAGGCTGCAAAATAAAACGCATGATTCATCCCTAAATGAGTTCGGAGGGACCGATCGTGACCTCATCCTTTCCTCTTGTCAAACAAAAGGTTCTTTTTTTTTTTTTTTTTTTTTAAATTAGAAGCGGGGGGGGGGGGGGGGGGGGGGGGGGTAACGAAAAGCCGGAATCCAGAAACGCAGCGAGTTTTGATGAGAACCAAGTCGTCGGGCGTTTGAAAAGCAGGGGACAGCAGAACTTTTTTTTTTTTTTTTTTTTTTTTTTGCCAGCCACCCAGCTCTGACCTTGTTAGTGCTGCTGCACTCTGATAATCTGCTCTTAATGATTTTCTCTCTCTCTCTCTCTCTCTCTCTCTCTCTCTCGCTCGCTCGCTCGTACATTAGACCACAGAGTGTCACAGTCATTTAAGACGTGGCCTCTTTCTTTTCCCCTCCGCACATTCCGACGCCATTATGTTACATTGTCGTGGAATAAAGCGCCGTATTATGTTCCCCTCGGTAAAGGGCACAAGTGGACGGAGTTTTTATCTGCTGAACGAATCAATCAGGATTATGTCAGTTGAAAAGAATCACAGACAGCCGTCGCCAGCGGACCAAGAGCCCTGTGTATGAGAGGGGAAGAGAGAAGAGCCCTGCACGCTCGAGTGTGTGTGTGTGTGTGTGTGTGTGTGTGTGTGTGTGTAATTACATCAGGAATATCCGACTTTGCGCCGCGCTGAAAGTGCACCGGGTTCTGTTCTGTCCCGGCGTCCCCGCGATTGTCTGCGTCTCGGGCCACGCCGATTATGATTTCAGCAGAGTTCTGATGGAGATCGAATGCCATTTCCCTCCATTAATGTGGGGGGGGGGGGTTGGCTGGATGGGGGGGGGGGTGGATAAGGGGGGGGTGGACGCCTGTCCCACAGCGGGCATCGCACGGCCCGTGGGAAACGGAGCGGGGAGAAGCCGGGGCACCGCCGCGGCCCGATCCATACCACACGGCGGGGACACACGGACTGTGCACACAGCCTCATGAGGTCCTCCATCCCATAATACTGCCGTTAGATCAGGATGCCGTGTGTTTTTAAGCAGTCCGATGTGGGAATCAGGTTCTTGCATTGTGTTAGAACCTCGGATGTTTTAGAGGACCTGATGATGCTGCTGGTGCTGAGGCTGAGGCTGAGGATGAGGATGAGGATGATGATGATGATACATCACATCTGGATCTCGGGGTGGATGAATGGAGGCTCGGCGTGGAACGCACTCTTTGTTCCTCCATCATTCACTCTTAGCTTCTTCGTTTCTAATTCTGTTGTTCCACAGCAATTAGCCGAATAACCGTGTGATTAATTAGACCTGTGAAACCCCCCCCCCAAACCCCCCCCACCCTCGTCGCCACCCTCTGCCCCCCCCCACGTCATCAGAGCTTCGGAGTCTCAGAAGCCGAACGAAAAATGTGCACGGTTCTCCAGATCCAATAAAATCCATTATCCATTACTCCACACTCACCTCACCGTGGAACCTGCTGGAGAACCGGTGGGGGCGGGGGGGGGGGGGGGGGGGGGTTCCTTCATTTTAGTCACATGACCTGCTATGTAAAAGCTTTCTGAAAAGGGGCGGTGGTTTATCATATTCTCCTCTCAGAATCCCAATCTGGGTGGAGTTTCCATGTCCTCCCCGTGTCCGCGTGGGTTTCCTCCGGGTTCTCCGGTTTCCTCCCACAGTCCAAAGACATGGCTCAAGGTCAATTGAAGTCTCCAAATTGCCCCCTATGAGTGTGTTTGTGTGAGTGAGTGTGTGTCCAGCAATAGATTGCCGTCCTGCCCTGTCTGCCCAGCGCCCGAAACGTTCCCCCTAGATGGGCATGGGGACCCCCCCCCCATGTGACCCTAGTACAGGATAAAGTGGAAGATAATGGACGGATGGATGCAGCGCGACGCACAAGCGTTGGAAGTTATGTTTGGTGGGCTTGTGCTCCTGTTCTCCGTTTCTCCTTTATCTCCTCTTTCTCCTTCGCCTGAACTCTGCGAATCTGCGAATGCCGCAATGCCATTTGTATGGTATTTATGTATGGGAGGGAGGGGAAAAAAAAGGTAATAGATCAAGCACATTCCATTATTCCCTTATAAGATCATTAGCAAATATAATTAGATATGAAAGAAAGTAATTTGGGCGAGAGAGGGGAGAAAGCGCTATCAGGCACAGAAGACAGATAGCGGCGTCAGTGTTTGGGCTTAAATTGCTCTGTGGAGGTATTATCGGGATGACGATCTCTGCCCCAGAAATGGAGTCAGACAAGAAGTCAGACGCATCCGGACTCCTTCGCCTCCATTTTCTCGGCGGACCCACGCAGACTGCCATCCCCGGCGCCGGCGCTCGCGGCGTTGCACCCTCTCGCAGTGTGCTTCAGTGACAGGAACTGGAGGTGTTTGGGATCTAGGTGCGATCTCTGCGTTATCCACCAAGATCTTTTGGATCGGATGGAAGTGTCTGATGCCAGAACGGAGACTGAAATCCCTCTTTCTGTTTGCATTGGGTTTCCTTTGCCGGTTCTGAAAGTTCAAACCCCCTGGAACCTTAACTGGACCCCTGCAGGACTTTTGTTTTATAGTTCATTATCTTGGGCATAAGCCTGAACTAGGGTTGCAGAGGGGGTTCCCCATGCCCATACAGGGGGCGCTGACTATATAAGGGGCAATTTAGAGCATCCTAGTCACCTTGAATCCATGTTTTTCGACTGTGGGAGAACACTAGGACACGGGGAGAACATGCAAACCACACAGATTGGGATTTGAACCTGACAGGTTGCCTGCGTTGTTTTTTTAATTATTCATTCATTCATTATCTTCCGCTTTATCCTCTATTAGGGTCGCGGGGGCGGGGGGGGTTCCCCATGCCTATCCAGGGGAGAACGTTTCGGGCACCCAGGACAGGGGGGCAATCTATCACTGGGCACACACTCACTCAAACAGCCACACTCTATATGGGGCAATTTGGAGAACTCAATCGACTTGATCCATGTTTTTGGACTGTGGGAGGAAACCGGAGAACCCGGAGGAAACCAACACGGACACGGGGAGAACATGGAAACTCCACCCAGATGGGGATTCGAAGCGGGAATCCCTAGCGCTGAGAGGAGAACGTTCTAACCACTAAGCCACCGTGCCGCCCCCTGTTATTTTAATAGCGCTTTAAAGACGTCTGCGCTGCTTACCTGTCGCGGATCGCGGATCAGTTGGACGGGTTCCTCTGTAGAACACGGGCCCTTAAAGTGGCAGGCTGGTGTTTATTCTGGGTTTTTTTTTCTTTTTTAAGTGCCACATGTACGGGTTCTGTCTGCTCCTTTGTGTTGTTGGGAACCACGGCGCTCTTATCTGAGGGCAATCTCAACCCACACAACCACAGCGGCACAACAGTGCCGTTTCCCTCCAGAAACACTGGAGTTCTTTGACGCTCGGATGGGGGGGGGGGGGGGGGGGGGGGGGGTTTGGATGGGAGCTCGCGCTGATCCTTCTACTCTTTGTGAATCACTGCAAATGGTATTCATAAACATCCTGTGTTCATTAAAACCTTCTAAAAATATGATTTGGGTGCACTTCCCAGTGCTCAGCCCGCTCTAATGTGTAAGCGTGTGGATGTGTGTGTGTGTGTGTGTGTGTGTGTGTGTGTGTGTGTGTGTGTGTGTGTGTGTGTGCGCAGTCATATTTACATATTTATAAATACTGGTCTGTACAATGAGGTCTACCTTTGCCAAAAGCAACACTTTTCCAACAGTGCCGGATGCCTGCGAGAGAACAAAGCGACCCTCGCTGTACATATGGTGTGTGTTCGGCGTGGACGCCGTGTGTGTGTGTGTGTGTGTGTGTGTGTGTGTGTCTGTGGAGGGATGTCCTCATACTTCTTTTCGGCCCAAATACCATTCCAAGCGCTCGCCTTTACTTTTTGTCGTCTGATAGTGTCTGAATTTTATATTGTATAAATATATATATATATATATATATATATATATATATATATATATATATATATATACATATATACCATATTTACATATCAATATGGTATTTATATCTTATTTCATATCTTATTTTCTTTTAAAATTGAAGTTATAACTTTAATAGAACCGGGTAAACGGGGTCTGTAATTTAATAATAATTTGGTTGCTGTCTCATGTACCACATGCGATGCAAATGATAATTTTAAACTTTCTATAGAATAAAGTCATAGGTTGATGATACGTAGCTGCACGGCTCGGACTCGTTAGGGTTTGTAACGTAAGCCGAGGTTCCACTGTGAGAACCGAGCAGGATGTAGCGAGGCTCCCAACATCAAACATAGAATGTTTTCTTTGACGAAGATCAAAGAGTTCAGCAGAAGCTCAGTTCCTATAGAGGTTATTAAAGCGAAAGGGTACGAGAGGGCGTGGCATCATTGTGAATAAATCACATAGCGAGGTGTTATTAGTCCCGACGTGTAGCGAGTACGGTTTCCCGTGATTTATTCACAATAATACACAATAATGATTCAGAAATGCGTTAATCGTTAAAATTGAATAGTTAATAATCTGATCTTCCACGACGTAATCTAGTCCGCTGAGTAACAGGATTACAGTTTCTCTAACAAGGTCAATTTACAGAACGCAAATTGATTTAAAAAAAACATCAGGGAAATATTGTATTGTATATCACGCATTGATATGAATGTGAAGCGTTCAGGGGTGTGTGTTATTGTTAATGATGTCACAGCTGGATCAACGGCTCAGCCAATCAGATTTAAGGACCAGTACTACCCGTTTTATAATACACAATATAGTTGAAGGATCACGTGGGAACCATGCTGTCTCAGGAGGGACATTGCGATGTAAACAACAACATGAAGTTCAGGTTCCACGGCAGATTAGAGGGTATATTAGGAAGTTGGTATGTTCTCCAGGTGCTTTATTGACAGTGACAGCTCAAGCTGCATGGACTTTGGATCCTTAATGTTCTCCGTGATGGATGAGGCTCAACGCTCCGTCTTTAGAAGCTTACGGGTTCGTTTTGGATTTGGGGCGATGTTTCCGATATAAACACAAATACCGGGCCCGCGTTGTGCCTCTGGCCGCGGCGGAACCCGGTCCGACCCACGGCAGGTCGGTTTCGGGTGGTTTTTTTGTTGCGAGCCGCTGTTTCGTGGTAGTTATGTTACGTGGTGATAAGAAGGAGGCAGTTGTGAAATGTCAGGTCTCGGAGCCGCGACAGCAGGGACGGCTCCCCGAGCGGCCTGGCCCTTGTTAACAGAGCGCGCTCGCAGCCTTGTGCTCGCCTATTGTTCCATCCGCCTCTTCATTTAGCCATTCTGTTAAGCATGACACATGTATTAACATAAGATGGATCCTGGAGCTATGAGTCCTCTTACCATATGTCTTGTATTACTTTCCAGGGCCGCCGATCTGCCTCTCTCGCACCAAAGATGTGTGTGTGTGTGTGTGTGTGTGTGTGTGTGTGTGTGTGTGTGTGTGTGTGTGTGTGATCCTAGCAAACAGAGGAGGGCGCTAGACTGCACAGACACTGTTATATTCATAAAGAGGGGTGTGAGTGAGACTCCATGTTCAGAACTGGACGTTAACTATAATAATAATAATAATAATAATAATTAATAATAATAATAATAATAACAATAATAATAATTATTATAAATAAATAGAAATTTAGAAATTTCACAAATTTCTTTAAATCAAAACATCGAGCATCATAATTGTTTATTCGTTTATTCGGGGTCAGGGGGGGGGGGTTGTTCCCCATGCCCATCAAGGGGGAGAACGTTTCGGGCACTGGGTAGATACACCCAGGACTGGGCGCCAGTCTATCGCTGGGCACACACTCACAAAAACACACTATAGGAGGCAATTTAGAGCATTCCATTTACCTTGAATCCATGGTTTTTTTTTTTGGACTGTGGGAGGAGACTGGAGAACCCGGAGGAAACCCACGCCGACATGGGGAGAACATGGAAACTCCACCCAGATTATATATATATATACATATATATATATATGTATATATATATATATATATATATATATATATATATATATATATATATAGGGGGAATTTTAGGGCAGCCAATTCACCTTGAATGCATGTTTTTGGACTGTGTAGCGCATTAAGCAGAAGATAATGATGAATGTGTATCTGCGTTGAATACAGACCATAATACTGAACTCTGACGGTGAAGGTTGTGCAGAGATCAGACTTTGAGGCTGGTGAGGAACATATTTGTTGAGGGACGTGTGTGAGAGAGGAAGACGGCGAGGCGCGAGACTCCGGGCTCAGTGGCAGTTGTTTGGGGAACCGAAGCGGCGCCCTTAAATAATCCCATTCCAGGTGGCTCAGTTAATGAAGAGTGAAAATCAAATATGGGGCCTTAATCTGTAACTCATTACTGCGACTTCCTTTCAAAAGGAACTCCGAGAGCGCTGCGGCCTCCGAGGAAGAGCCGCCGTTGGAAGAAAAGTGAGAACCCCAAACGCTGGAAACCGTGATGGTTAACGGGGTCGTGTTTATGACGAACTGCGTTTCCGCTGTGCGAGTTCAGACGGCTGTGAAAACATGACGTCACAGCTCACCGGCAAATCACTGCACGCTCTCAAACGCACCATCACGACATGTATGTTAAAGAAGAAACAGTCTACAGGCGTTAGAACCGATCAACCAGGGCTGATCAGCTGGCCTGTACCGCCATCTTGTGGACAAAGTTTACAACTGCACACGAAATAAGAGCCCACGTCTGAATGAAACGGATTGCAATTATTTTATTCATTCATTCATTTATTCATTCATTATCATCCGTTTGATCCTCTATGAGGGTCACGGTGGGGTTCCCCATGCCCATCCAGGGGAGAACGTTTCAGGCACTGGGAACACAGGGTGCCAATCTATAGCTGGGAGCACACAGACAAACACACGCACTATATGGGGCAATTTAGAGCATTCAATTGACCTTGAAGCCATATTTTGGGGAGAAAACAGATGAACCCCACATGGACACGGGGAGAACATGCAAACTCCACCCAGATTGGGATTAGAACCTGGAATCTCCAGCGCCGAGAGGCGAAAGTGCTAACCACCAAGCTACCGTTGCCACCCTACATTTATTTTTAACTTGAAGGTCCTCGGTTCAAGTCCCGTCCTGCCAAGATTGGTGAGATTTGGTGGTGGGGATACTGTTGCCACTCCAAAGTTCACATTTTATTTATGTATCCTATTTAAGTTCGAATCAGAATGAATTTTGGACATTTTGTCGCCCCCATCATGCTATTTTCAGTGAACCGCAAAGGTCTTTTATTTTGACAGCGCCGGTGAGCCGCTGGGTGCAGGTAGAATAAACCCTAATTAAACATGGCGGCTTCGTTTGAAGTTTTTAAAAGTCGCAAACTACTTTTTGGAAGCTGCTGATGTTCACAAACACAGACGACGTCACGGGGACTGCGGGATTAGTGCTTTTCTAGTTTGCAGCCTTCAAGGTATTTAACTAAGTTTGTGCTTTTTATTTACGTTTCCATTATTTGCTAACACGCCGTTTTTTATGTTTAATTCTGTGTTTATTAAACGTTTTCACGGCTTGATTTGGAGACACCACTCGAGTCTGAAGCTTCAGCGGTGAATCACACGTGTGTTTCTGCACAATTATTAAGATTTATATATGTTATATGATATTATATGATTTTATATGTTAAAAACGTTAGCAAAATGGATCACGTGATCACTTTGTACACTATTTAGTCATGCTAAACAAAAAATTGGCCTTCCCCACAATGTTCCTACAAAAACATTTTTTCTGTCTTATTACTTTCGTCCTGATCTGCTAACTAACTAATGTGCGAATTTGCCGTTTGATATGAATTTAAATCTTAAAAAAATGAGAAGCAGAGATTGTGGAACCGCTACCATTTTAAGACAAACACCGCCCCCGTGTGGCCATGTGCAATATCGCAGTTTGACTTCCTTCACTCGCAGTGTTTTGTAGGGTAGAATTCAATAAAAAATTGATCAACCACATAAGAAAAGGTAGAAATCAATACTATTTAATTGTTTTTTTCCCTTCCATAACTCACGTGAATCGAGTTTGGCACATGATGGAACTAAATGAATGTATATTAATCACAATTTTTTTATATTTTGGGAGCGGTAGCTCAGTGGTCAGGGCGTTGGGCTTTCAATCTGAAGGTTGGGGGTATAAATCCCAGGTCCACTGAAGTTACCAGTGTGGGTACTTGAGCGAGACCCTTAACCCTCATTGCTCCAGGGTTGTAGTGATGAACCCTGTGCTCACCTTGTAAGTCGCTTTGGATAAAAGCGTCCGATAAATGACCAAAATTTTTATATATTTATTTTAAGCACTTTGTGATCTATATCTGTGAAAGGTGCTATATAAATAAAGCTTACTTACGTACAAAATACAATGCAAATCAATATACAGCTCCTAATCCTGTGCAGTGTGTTGGGGTTCTTTGGGTGAAACCTGATTCCTGATCAGTTTTTGGGTTCTAGAGTGAGTAGGTGTTTCTCACTTATGGCTTTTAATGGGAGTCTTTAAATGGCTCACGCTCTTACAGTTATTAAAGCAAAGCACTTACTCCTTTACCAGTTTCCATTCCCATTAACGTTGCCGCTTATTGCGCGCCGCCGCCGCCAAACAGGCGCATGTTTTAATTCCGTTTTGTCATTTTCGCAGAGGCATCCTAGAAGAACACGACACGCCGGCGCACTTTTATTGGCAAATCATTTTCCCCGAGCTTGTAGGCAGAATGAATTCGCATATTATTTATATTATTTACTCGGCACCGACTGCAGAGGCAAATAATTAGAAAAAAAACGGGCGGCGTTTTTTTTTTTTTTTATTTATTTAATTTTTTTAAACCAGGATTCCGACTTCAGCAATAAACGCACGCCTGCAACTTATTACCCGGCTCGCACCCTTGCTTAGGCACGGGGATGGCTCTGAAATATATTCACGAGGCTCCATTTTTTAATCTTTATGTAACCTTTATCTAAAATCTCATAAGCTCTTATCAAACAGGCCGTTTCCCTCGGTGCGTCTCCGGACGCGCTGCGCATCAAATCACTGCAGTCGGATGGAGCGCCATTAATTATGCATCAGTGCGCAGCACAACCGACTGAAAAGGGTTCTGTTCTGTTCGGATGCGGCTTTTATTTTTGCTGTTTAAGATTCGACCCGTTACTGTGACGTCACGAGCATCGCTCCTGCTTCGTGTTGATGCTGGCGTTACAATGATCAGTAATGAATTGTTTACTCATTATAACTGACACTGGTGTTTTAAATCTTTTTTTTTTAAATAAGATAAACGTGTACACTATAGGGGAAAAACTATTGGGACACCTTTGGTCCTTCATTTTCCACATTTTACCTATCCGTTATAACACTCACAAAACACACACACACACACACACACACACACACACACACACACACACACACACACAAAAAAAAAAAAAAAAAAAAATCTCATCTTCCGCTTTATCCTATATTAGCGTCGCGGGGGGGATTTCCCATGCCCATCCAGGGGAGAACGTTACGGGCGCTGGGCAGATACACCCATGACAGGGAGCCAATCCATCGCTGGGCACACACTCACTCACACAGACACACTCTATATGGGGCAATTTGAATTGATCCATGTTTTTGGACTCTGGGAGGAAACCGGAGAACCCGGAGGAAACCCATGCAGACACGGGGAGAACATGGAAACTCCACCCAGATTGGGAGAACATGGAAACTCCACCCAGATGGTGATTCGAACCGGGAATCCCTAATTCTGAGAGGCGAACGTGCTAACCAGTAAGCCACCGTGCCGCCCTATATATATATATACAGATATATATATATATATATACACACAATCTGTAGAGAAAATCTAAAGCTTCTTTGGTAGATCGACTGAACCTTTGGTTTCTGCCTTTTTGGTAACAACATCCCTAGAAACACACAAAAAATTTAATTGTAACAAGTCAGAAAATCTTAATGTGTAACAAATCTTATTTTGACTTATTTTTTAATAGATTCCTCAGTAAGATATATAACGTCATTTTTAGAAACGTACTTTACATATTTAAAGAAATCTTCACAAAATGTATATACTCACTATACTGGCAAATAAGTTTATTTGATGTCTGTAAATTTTTTTCTTGATTTGTGTTATTTATTCTTTTTTTTTTTTTGCATAGATTTTTCGCACTGTGATTTGTAAAAATGGTAATTATGGTTGATTATGGTAATTATTGATCATTATGGTAATTATTGTTGAATCTGTTGGATTATAATACCTGTAATACATATAGGGTGCAAGAACGGCGCTTTGCAAATTCAAACCTATATTAAAGATTTATTTTTATTGTTTATGTAAGTTAAATATATTCAAAACATTAAAAATTTTAATGAATTTATCATTAGATATGAAATCTGTAGTCCGGGAGACGGTGGTGCCGCGGTTAGAACCTTCGCGCTCATCCCATTGCGTCTTCTCATTTTAATCCAGAAGATCATTTGAAGGATACGAGAGTGTGATTTATAATCGCTGTTCTAATTCATCCCACATGGGTTTGGATTTCTGAAGTCACGTTCTACACCAAATGTTTGCAACTTTTGATTTTTATACATGGAGTTGTGCACTAAGACCGTAATGCTGGAGAAAAAAATGGCCTTCCCCAAACTGTTTTCAAATGGTTGGAGGCATGCAGTTGGCAATGCCTTAATATATATATTATATACACATTAATTAATCAGGACCAGTGATTAGTTCAGATTAGTTCATTAATAACCGAATGGTAATATCGCTTCATTGCATTTCATGCTTTGTAATCTGTGCTTTGTTTTGGTGTTGGTTGTGTTTTGGCGTTTTGTGTGTGTGTTACTGTGTGTGTGTGTGTGTGTGTGTGTGTGTGTGTGTGTGTGTGTGTTCGTTTGTCTGAGCGTCCGCTGGTGTTAACATGCGTTTGTTCTTTCAACCGTAGTTCATCTGTGGGCGGATGAGGAACCCTCCAGAAGGTTCGGACCTGCTCTTACCGCCGAGCCTAAGCTCTCTGACTCTGAGATGCAAGACGCGCCGCTAATCCGAGACTAACTTGCCGCCGCCGCCTGGAGACCAAGAGGAGGGAGGATGCCGATGACCAAGAGCAGGACATAGTGAGGAAGACCATGATTTGGGACCGTAGCAGGCAGCGTGTTCTATATAAATACATATGAGTTCCGTTCACAGAGAACTTGAAGCGGACGCGGCGCTCTGGAGGACCTGAGCGAAGCCGAGCGTCGTTCCCGCTCAAACCCGGCGGATCAAGTGACTTTGTGTTTTGTCTGTTCACTTCTACGGTGTGTAGCTGATATAATCTCTGTGTTTTGTTTCCAATGGGTTCTTTCTCTCCGAGTCGCACATTCCTCGTACCAAAACGTCGCTTTGGTTCCGGACCCCTTCGGAACAGGACGCGACGCTAAAACGTTACAGGCCCGAGCCTTTCGCCAACGTCGTCTCGATGCGCGGACACCCGGAGCGCACAGCTCTTCAGAACCCGGGGCGAATGTTGGAATCTGTCTTATCGGACGCCTCGCGTTGTCCCGATCCAAAAGGGAAGCAACGAAGGACTTCGTCACGGACTTGGACTTCAGCACTCGAGTCTCAGACGTCACATCCTGGACATATCGGAGACGTTCACGAGAACTGTTTGGGGGGGAAAAGCGCTTACAAAAAAAAAAAAAAAACTAGATAAATGAATTTAAAAAAAAATCAAATAAAACTTTAAACTGATGAAGGAGCCGGAAAAGCAGGTGGACTTTCATCTCTTACTTTGAGTCTGGTGTTCAAATCTATTTGTAATATACTGCCACTCAATCAATGTTACTGACTACTGAAATGGTTTGATGTATCTACTTGTTTAAAAAAAAAAAACGAAAAAGATTTTAAGAAGAAAACAAGCATACAAACACGAAACACATATTGTCTAGCCTTAGATACGGTCATGCGTCGTTGCATCTGCAAAGCTATCTGTTCTCGATTGTAGGCCTTAGATCAGACTTTTTTTTTTTTTTTCTCTCCTCCTAGTACTGTACTCTTTGCCTTTGACATTGTAAAGAAAAACGTTACGAAAAAAGACTGACAATCTTCTCATGTTGCTGCAAGCGTTCGTCCATACGGTATACGACGGCACCTCTCGCGCCAAGCCGGGACGGTGTCCTTACTCCCCGTACCCCCCCCCCCCCCCCCCAAACACACAGGTTGTTTTCACTGTGATGGATAAATAATAAATATCTCGCGATCCGGTCTCGCGGCGTAACCGGACTGTATGTGCCCCCCCCCTCCCCATCGACGTCGTGAAACCTCCCTCCCGTGTCGTCGGGCGAAATGTATTCTCACCACAACTAACCGTGCAAAAGCTGGCGGGGAGGACAGAATCATGCGTTCATTCGGATATAGGTATGGTGTCCTTGTTTTCTTAGCTAAATATCAGTGCGAGATCTTGATTAGGTTTTTTTCTGCCATAAAGTTGTTTTTTTTTTTTTTTTTTGGGAAAAAAAAAATTGTCTAGTGTATAACAAGTGAAGGAAACTAGTAAATGGTGTCTAATACGATTTGCATATTATTGGATCTGTACGAACGGCAGGCTCAGCTAGTATGGGAACTACGGTATGAGGCCCGGCGGGAGATCTGTGTGGTTGTACACTGGCGGTGGGAGGTGATT
>JAFMOC010000161.1:300000-447500 GCA_019802505.1 Corydoras sp. C115
CTCTGTCTTGGGCCTGAAAGGTTCTCCCCTGGACGGACATGAGGAACCGGCCCGCGAACCTAGTAGAGGATAAAGCAGAAGGTAATGGATGGATGGGTGGATGTACTAAGTGCTGCTGCAACAGTGACCTCCAGTGGGTAAAATGGGAGGTGCTATTAGAGTTATTGGTTATAGTTATATATAGTAATGGTTAGCTATTAGTTGAAAGTCAAACCTGAGATCATCTCTCTGCTTCTAATGTAACCGGAGCCGTGATGATCCGATCTTCTCCAACACCATCAGACACTCTGCAGTTCTTTGGTAGACTTTCCCAGCGCAGAGGCCCGGCGTTCGGTTGATTGCTGCGGTCTGAGAGCGGAAACTTTATCTCCTTTCCCTCTGATGGGATCCATATTCGGGTTCGCCCTCCATCAGGACTCCCCTGAGGGGCGCGGTCTGAGGTCAGCGCCTGACTAATTTTTAAACGGATGAACTACACCAGACCAGATGGAGCGGGATCTGGACTTCATAAAACCTGCATCCTGTTAAGGAAAAAAAAAAAAAAAAAAAAAAAAAGTAACCCTTTCTGGTTCGGGTTCCCCCTTTTCCCTCCCTCCACCCGAATCCTCGCCTGCTTCGACGTCCTACCGTATGAAACAAAGCCCCGTTCCGCTGACGTTCCCCACGTGCCGCGTGATCCATCTGTAGGAACGCGCGACGAACGGCTATCTCAACGCTTTCCGCCGCACCACTCGCATATGGATCTGTTTTGGAGACGTTGCGTTCTGGTGGGCCAGGTGGCTGGATGGATTCCACGCATTTGTACTTCGAAAAAAAAAAAAAAAAAAGCAATGAAAAGTCTCCTCCTTTCTTCATCTGTCAACGGCACGTACCCGTCGTTCACCTCGCCCCGCTCTCCATTTCGTCCTCCTGCGCTGGCGCCATATTGTGCAGCTGTGCATGGGCGCGTGAGCGCGCGACTGATGTGTTTAAGAGGACTGTGCGGCTGGCTGCCGGTGCGCCGGCACTTGTAGCCAGGCAGATGGTGACCCGAGCCTGAACCTGTCTTCATGCTCATTTGTTTAGATGGCGTTTATTTTGCCTGCAATGGATTCCTTTTTTTCTTTTTTATTGCACTTCACTCGGCTGCATTTACACCGAGCGACCACCAGAGGGCAAGAGAGACCAGCAGATTACAGGGAAAAATGGCGGGATGAAGGCACTGCAGCTCTGATGCTTTACAACAGGTTGATTCTGAAGTGAAATACAATCAGAATCGCTTTAAATCGTCACCTGCAAACACACACACAGTCGACATTCGATTAATGTCCCCTAATTGAGGATTAACTCCACGTTAGAGGTACAAACATGCACAAAATAAGTGTTAATACACCAGAATCCTAGCTTAAATAATCATCCTATTATAAGATCCATCCATCCATTATCTTCCGCTTTATCCTCTATTAGGGTCGCGGGGGGGTTCCCCATGCCCATCCAGAGGAGAACGTTTCGGGCGCTGGGCAGATACACCCAGGACAGGGCGCCAATCTATCACTGGGCACACACTCACTAACACAGACAAGCACACATACACATATATGGGGCAATTTGGAGAACTCAATTGACTTGATCCATGTTTTTGGACTGTGGGAGGAAACCGGAGAACCTGGAGGAAACCCACGCGGACACGGGGAGAACATGGAAACTCCACCCAGATGGGGATTTGAACCAGGAATCCCTAGTGCTGAGAGGAGAACATGCTAACCACTAAGCCACCGTGCCGCCATCCTATTATAAGATATATATATATATATATATATATATATATATATATATATATATATATATATATATATATATATATATATATATATAAACATGATGAAATACTGTCCACTCTTTTTGGAAAGCCTATTTAAAAAATATCCAGAAAAGCACGCTGAATAAAATGTCATTACTCACATCTTCTGTTCTTAAAGGTAGAGTTTATGTGTAAATGTACCCCGGCCTTCCCTAAACTGTTCCCACAAAGCATACAAAACACACAGCTAGATTTTAAATTCAATAAACCTGTAAGAATAGAAGTGAACAAAACGATGATAGACATGTGAGTCCTAATACTTTTGTCCATTCAGTGTGTTAGAAATGATTTATGGTCGGCATGATTACGGTTAGGTTAATTAATAACGTTAGAATTATGTTTTCTTAAAGTCAGAGTGTGCCGTCGGGTTCGTAACTCCACTCCGAACACGGGAGGAGAGCCAGGTGAATGCTGGGATTGTTGAATAAGCACAAATAAGGGTTGTTAAGGCTTGGGCATGACCTGTTATAGAAACAACCTGATTCTTCCTCCTCCTCCTCATCGTGTGTGTGTGTGTGTGTGTGTGTGTGTGTGTGTTTGCTCTCAGGCAGGGGCTTATGAATCGATGATCATGTGGTGTAAGGGAGATAGATGGTAGCAAGCTCCTTCTTGTCTCCTCTAATTGTAAAATATTAGTTACATTAGAGTGAGTGCGGTGATTAATGGAACTTATTTGGAGGTGGCCCTCTCCTGGTCCGCCCCTTCCAAATTCCTCTTCGCCGACTTCGCCGAATTGAGTGATTTTACTTAACAGCAGACAAATAGGATTCAGCCGAAGAGCCAGGAAGCCAAAGGGGGGGAAAGAAAAGGAAAAGAAGGAACGTGGAACAAAGGAGAACAGACTCCTGCAGATTGCACTACTAATCAACTTACAGTAGCAGTCATCACCGTCATTATGAGCCGTTACTGCGATCCACGGTGTTTCCACGGTGTGTAATGAGCGTCACTGGTTCTCTGTGACCAAAATCATCCAACGGTAATTAAAATGATTGTTTTTTTAAAAAATGACGGGGGAACTTTCATTACGGCGTGAGATGAACAGGAACATCAGATCCACGGCTGCTCGCACTGGCAAGAAGTTTGAAAAGCACAAATTATAAACAGAAAGTACTTTAATTCTGCATGTTTCCGGACTGTACTAGAAAGTCCACATAGATGTGGGGAGAACATGCAAATTCCTCACAGAAAGGATTTAATTCAGCATGTTTTTGAACTGTAAAAAAAGGTCCGTGTTGACAAGGGGAGAACATGCAAATCCCACAAAGAACGGACTTTAATTCAGGATGTTATAGTAAAAAGTCCACGAAGATGTGAGGAGAACATGTGGAATTACAGTCCTTTCTGTCGAAAATGTGCATGTTTTTGGACTGTACTAGAAAGTCCACATAGATGTGGGGAGAACATGCAAATTCCTCACAGAAAAGACCTTAATTCAGCATGTTTTTGAACTGTACAATAAAGTCCATGTAGACAAGGGGAGAACATGCAAATTCCATAAAGAACGGATTTTAATTCAGGATGTTGTAGCAAAAAGTCCATGAATATGTGAGGAGAACATGCCAATTTTCAACAGAAAGGACTTTAATTCAGTATGTTCTTAGACTGTAGTAGAAAGTCCATGTAGACATAGGGAGAACATGCAAATTCCGAACAGAAAGGACCTTAATTCAGCATGTTTTTGAACTGTAACATAAAGTCCGTGTAGACAAGGGGAGAACATGCAAATTCCACAAAGAACAGTCTTTATTTCAGGATGATTTTGGACTGTAAGAGGAAATCCAAGTAGACATGGAGAGAACATGCAAAATTCCACACAGATAGGATTTGAATTCAGCATGGTTTTGGACTGTAGTAGGAAGTCCAAGTAGTAGAAGGGGAGAACATGCTAATTTCCATACAGAGAGGACTTTAAGTCAGCATGTTTTAGTGAGAAGTCGATGTAGATGTGGGGAGAACATGCAAAACTCCCAACAGAAAAGGCTTTAATTTAGCATACCGTAGCAGGAAGTCCATGTATACTTCGGGAGAACATGCAAATCTCCACACAGAAATGACTACCTTGCTGTTGTGAGGTGAGAGTGCTGACGCCTTGGGTTCTTCCGGTTCTCCGCCGTTCTCGCTCTGTAACAGAACCAGATTTAACATTTAATATCTTTAGAACCCGAGTTTAACGACTCTCAAACAGAACGAATCTGAATCTGAATCGTTTAAGTGAATCAGATTCATCAACAAAATTTGTGAACTCTGACGAGAGGGATGCAGAAACATGAGCAGCTCACGGTGACCTGACCTGACCTGATACACACACACACACACATACACACACACACACACACACACACACACACACACACACTCTCTGATGTTTGTTTACATCTTCTTATCACTCTGCTGAACCCTCTGAAAGGGAGGATGGGTGAACTGCTGTGATTTAATTGGCTGAGAGACCTTGAGGAGCACCTGCTATCTATAGAGGGGCATGTTGACTCTCCATCACCTGCTCTCGCGCTCTACTCCCTGTTTATTCACGTGTGTGTATCTGTGTGTGTGTGTGTGTGTGTATGTGTGCTAAGTGAAGGTCAAAGCAGAAATTCATTTATTGTATGGAATACATAATTAATAATCATAAATCCACAGTAACAACGTTACTTCGTCAGCATCGCTCCCAAAACGTTTTATTTCCACAAAAAAACATATTTTTTTCTAGCTTTCATCTCGAATCCTGATCTGGGTGGAGTTTGCATGTTCTCCCAACATCTTTAAAGTGAGTGCTGATCGCTGAGTAACAGGATTCTGGTATCTCTAACGGTCAAATCAAATCACTGCCATCTAGTGGTCAAATTACAGAAACTCATCGCTCATCGGGAATCGGTTTGCTCCTACCGTGAATATCCTGCCACACTCGAAAAACATGGATTCAAGGTGAATTGACTACTCTAAACTGCCCCTATATTGTGTATGTTTGTGATTGTGTTCCCAGCGATAGATTGGCACCCTGTCCTGGGTGTATCTGCCCAGCACCCGAAACGTTCTCCCCTGGGTGGGCATGGGGAACCCCCCCTTCCCCACGACCGTAATATAGGATAAAGTGGAAGATAATGGATGAATAGATGGATGGATATATTATATATATATATATATATATATATATATATATATATATATATATATATATATATATATATATATATATAGATATATATATATATATATATATATATATATATATATATATATATATATATACATATATATATTATTTGGGGTTATAAAATGTATTGTAGGTAATAATAATGATCTATCAATGGACGAAGAGATTTTTCTTTATTTTAATTTGATTTTTTTGCTAATGTTTCAGTTTGTATTTAATTTTCTGTCTCTTGAGTCTCGACCTCATTTTTCATCGCACTCTCTTCCTTGTACTTTTTTAACGGGGCAAGGTTATGTCTTTCCTTACCTCCCAGATCTCTCTCACACTGACACACACACACACACACACACACACACACACACACACACACACACACACACACACACACACACACACACACAGCTAGTCAGACAGCCATCATGGATCTGCACTGATAGGTCAGCAGTAGAAAGTGCAGCTTTGAGCTCAGTTGGGATCAGAGTGGAAAGAAAGTAGGACTGAAGATGAGCACTCATGAACTCTGGATCCCCAGGCCACACACACACACACACACACACACACACACACACACACACACCAGCTGACATGCTACTCTCCTCACATGATGGATATACTGCCCTTTACCCAGGAGTCTGAGTAACTCTCAGCCAATCACAGCACTGGATTCCGGTCCATCTTAAAAGCCTGGATTAGGTTCTGCTGAAGTACCGAGTGAAAGTTCCACCATAGCAGATAATAAAACTGCGAAAGTAGGACTCTGCTGAGGAAACGCGATACAAACACTGTACATACCCCCACTGTGTGTCGACGTAACAGCCGTACCGCTCCACCACCTGAAACGAGGGATCGCAGAGTCAACGATCATTTAATAAAGCAATAAAACGTGAGAGGGCAGCATTATTGTGATTAAATCACAGGAAAGATTATTATTCACAATAATACACAACCTCGAGTGTCTTATTGCTTTAATAACACACTTACAAACATGCTATAATAAAACCAAGGTTTGATTTATATTTGTTTATTGAAAACAAATTCGTTAAATCACGGTAGATCAGAATATTAATCTAGTCCGTTTTTTAAAGTGAACGCCGATCGCTGAATAACAGGATTCTGGTTTCTCTAATGCTCAACACTGCCATCTTGTGGGCAAATGACAGAACACAGTTTATATAAACAGCCGTAACAGGTTGATCACTGTTTATATGAATCTGTATTTCATGATGGTTTAGTGGTTAGTATGTTCTCCTCTCAGCACTAGGGATTCCCGGTTCGAATCCCCATCTGGGTGGAGTTTCCATGTTCTCCCCGTGTCCGCGTGGGTTTCCTCCGGGTTCTCCGGTTTCCGCCCACAGTCCAAAAACATGGATCAACTCAATTGAGTTCTCCAAATTGCCCCATATAGAGTGTGTGAGTGTGTGCCCAGCGATAGATTGGCGCCCTGTCCTGGGTGTATCTGCCCAGCGCCCGAAACGTTCTCCCCTGGATGGGCATGGTGAGCCCCCCCAGGACCCTAATATAAAATAAAGCGGAAGATAATAATGAATGAATGAATGTATTTCATGATTTAAAATAATGTATTGTATATCACAAATGTGAAGCTCTCAGAGGGCTGTGTTATCGTCACGGATGTCAGGGTGGACCAATGGGGCTCAGCCAATCAGATTTGAGAACAGGAGCTACCTGTTTTCTAATGAGAATCAATACAGCAATGAGAAAAGTCTTTTTATACTTACATGGTGGTGCCGTGGTCCCCCCTCACAGCTGGAAGGTTCTTGGTTCGGTTCCTGGTTGGGTTAAATGAAAGTCCTCACAGTTTGGGGAAGTCCCGTTCCTGTTTCAGCATCGCACACCACACAGTCCACACGGTCCTGACTTTGGTAAAAAGAAGTTTAGTTACAAACCTTTGACACCTTTGAGATGAACTAGAACTGCGACTGTGATCCCAGCCCTCTCCTCCAACATCGGTTTCGGACCTCCCAAAAGACCGGGCCAAAATTTGAAGCCACTCAGGAACGCTGACATCACACAATATACACAATTTAAGCACATATGCGTAATACATACGTATACAAAACATAAAGGGCCATTCATATACGATGAGGGAGGACTTGTGAGGTCATAATATAAGTGTTTTGTGTAAACTATAATGTGAGAGAACCGAAAAGACAGCAGAGACGCGAGAAGCGAGAGGCGACGTCGTTCCTAAGCGCTCTCGTCAACAGGTCCTTCAGGTGCAGCAGTTAACGACGTGGTTCCGGGTGTCGCAGGGGAGTCGATTCCCCGCCGACTCTCAGGGAGATTCCGTTTGATACGAGCCTCCCTCCTCTCCTTCCCACGCGTATTCCTCCGAGTTATTTGTACGCTGGCTCTCCAGTTAACCACTGAGCGAGACCACCTCACCAACTCCCAGATCCGCAGGCCGCGTTGCCTCAGAGCGATGTTCGGCAACGAGAGCTCCTAATAAAGAAACACGATTCATACGATTCAGTAAATCAATTCCCACCGGCGGCTGCGGCACACAGCGGGACGGATCAGAGCCAAACAACAGATAATAACGTTTAATTTATTAATATTAAAATACGATAATAAGACAGTAATGGGACTAAATCGTGTACTAGACTGTAGTGGGTTCTTAATAAACGAGTACTCTGTAGTATAGAGTACAGAACCGTGGATGTGCTGCATTTACGCTCTCCAAAGTGAAGGTTCTACTATTTATAATTGATTATGTACTTTGATGTTGAATGTAATGTATCTGTTCATCCATTATCTTCTGCTTAAACCTTTACGAGGGTCTGACAGGGCGCCAATCTATTGCTGGGCACACACACACACACACACACACACTATATGGGGCAATTTAGAGTAGCCAATTCACCTTGAATACATGTTGGACTGTGGGAAGAAACCAAAGAACAGTTTAATATAAACAGCGGTCAGCACTGAACTGTTGCGGCTGTTCTTTATAAACCGTGTTCTGTAATTTGGCCACAAGATGGCAGAGTTTAACCGTTAGAGCAACCGGAATCTGGTTACTCGGCGATCAGCATTCACTTAAAAAAAAAAGAAATGGACTAGATAACGTCGCCCAGATTATTAATGATTTAGATTTTAATGAACGCATTTATGAATTAAACCTAGCTATTTTTTATTATAATACGTGAGAAAAAAACAAAGAACAGTTTAATGTTTAAAATAATGTTTTGTATATCACAAATTAATACGAATAAACGGACCAGCCGTTCCCGATCAGCACTAAACCTGTTGAGGCTGTTTGTTATAAACCATGTTCTGTAAATTGGCCACAAGATGGCAGAGTTTAATCGTTAGAGAAACGGGAATCCGATTACTCGGCGATCAGCGTTCACTTTAAAAAACAAACGGAGTAGATTAGGTCGACCAGATTATTAACGATTTTGCTTTTAATAAACGCATTTATGAATTAAACCTTTTATTATTGTAGTGTTATTATATTCTATAATCTTTTTTTACTATAGTGTGTTTGTACAAAGCGCTACAGTGTTCGAGGTTGTAAATTATTGTGAATAAGTCATGAGAAAAGATATATAAAAGATGTGTGCTCCGCGACGTCTCTCCCGTGATTTATTCATGATAACCCCGCCCTCGTGTGCTTTATTGCTTTATTAAAGAATAACGACGAATGGCAGACGCCTCGATAATAGAACGGCAACCACCGAAGGTAAAATTAACTTTGCATTCCATTCCCGCCTAATTAACCTACAAGACGGGGGATTAACTCCGGCACCAGCGCTGCTCCGGGTGTGTCACTGTGACAAACTTTTTTTTTTTTTTTTTTTATTAACCCCCCTCCCTCATCGTACCAAAGTCTAATTTCTCAGGTTGGGGAATGTGCGCGGGGGGAGGCGCGTTCGTCACCAAAGTGAGTAAAGCGAGAGCGCCGCCTGAGCGAGAGGCTGTCTGGGGAGAGCGCGACTCACAGAAGGTGCGAGCAGTAAAATGTGATGCACCATCTGTCGGCCAATAATAACCTGCGTGTTATAAAGGCTGGGAGATTACTCAGCAAAGCACGCTCGCAAACATCCAAATCCCCCCGCACTGTCTCTCCACACCTGCTCGCTGCTGCCTCCATCAGAGGGGCACTCTACTACACCAGCATCTCCATCCTGCACAGACATCCGGCATCTCCCTCCTGCACCACCCTCCTGCATCTCCATCCTGCACCGACATTCGGCATCTCCCTCCTGCACCGCCCTCCTGCATCTCCATCCTGCACCGCCCTCCTGCATCTCCATCCTGCACCGACAAACGGCATCTCCATCCTGCACCACCCTCCTGTATCTCCATCCTGCACCACCCGACATCCGGCATCTCCATCCTGCACCACCTTTCTGCATCTCCATCCTGCACCGCCCTCCTGCATCTCCATCCTGCACCGACAAACGGCATCTCCATCCTGCACCGACATCCGGCATCTCCATCCTGCACCACCCTCCTGTATCTCCATCCTGCACCAAAATGCACCACCCTCCCATCTCCATTCCTGCACCACCGCATCTCCATCCGGCATCTGCATCTCCATCTTGCACGACACCATCTCTGCACCGACATTCGGCATCTCCATCCTCCCGCATCACCCTTCAGCATTACCATCCTGTATCACCCTCCTGCACCGCCCTCCTGCATCTCCATCCTGCACCACCCTTCTGTATAACCCTCCTGTATCTCTATCCTGCACCGCCCTTCTGTATCTCCATCCTGCACCACCCTTCTGTATGTCCTTCCTGCATCTCCATCCTGCTCCGCCCTCCTGTATCTCCATCCTGCTCCGCCCTCCGGCATCTCCATCCTGCTCCGCCCTCCTGTATCTCCATCCTGCACCACCCTCCTGTTCCAACCTTCAGCCCCCTCAACATTTGAACACTGTACTGGCTCACACACATTATGGGGTTCACAGCCCTAACTCTCCTTATCAGCAGCCCCGCTCACCCTGTAGATGGACTTTTGTGGTTCTCTAATTACAGGTGTGGGCCTCGCACCGGTTCTAAGCACAGACGCTCCTTGCGGTTCCAGGTTGCGTGCACATACAGCTGGGGGTGCGTGGCTGCCTCGGAAAGCCATGTCCCTGCAGAATCACAGATGCTCATGACACACTCATAAGCTATTATTCTTCAAACAGAACTGTCATATAGAGCTTGAACACACACACACACACACACACACTCACAGAGTAAAAGTGCTGAAGCCCTGCAGGTTCTTTCTGCTGCGCAGGGCTGGGGATTCGTCATGTGCTGATGAGCTGCTATAATAATGTATGAGCAAATCACAAGCATTCTGCAAATTAATCATTTTTCTCATCCCCTCCCCTCTCTCTCTCTCTCTCTCTCTCTCTCTCTCTCTCTCCGCTCACGTTCTCTGTCAATCTCTCCCACACACACACACACACACACACACACACACACACACACCTCAGGACGGTTCACCTAAACATGACCGTAACCACCCCCCCTCCTAAAACATGCTTCCAACTTACAGTTGGATTATTGATGTTGCGGGGATCAGTCTGATATTCCCCACAATTTGATAGATACAAGAACACACACACACACACACACACACACACACACACACACACACGGTGGCTTTGTTGCGCTGCTCTTGGAGGGAGGTTTCTTGCAGGCAGGAAGGCAGGCAGCCGGAGGTGAGAGGCGCTCGCTCACAGATGGTAACTTTGGCATCAGATGGAATTTATATAAGACTGGATCTGATTACGTGCCAAACCACCACATTCTATGCCTACTTGCATATGTGTGTGTGTGTGTGTGTGTGTGTATGTGTTTGCACATACCAGTGTACAAAACACTTTTTTTCTGTAAGCCTTATGCTTCCTTATGTCGCTTCATATTGTACTTCGGATCTGTATATTATTCTGGAATATATACTGGGTGTAAAAACCTGTCATACCACAAGAGGGCGCATGACAAATCTGTGCAAGGACGTTTCTCCTCTCCTGCTTTTCCAAACTAATCCCGCTGCTCTATAACCACGCAGATTATTACCATAATTGACTGATTTAAAGCTTTAAGCCACATTTATTTGTTATTTTATAAATAATTCATCACATCTGGAAACAGGGGCACTAGGGATTCCCAGTCTGAATCCCAATCTGGGTGGAGTTTCCATGTTCTCCCCGTGTCCGCGTGGGTTTCCTCCGGGTTCTCCGGTTTCCTCCCACAGTCCAAAAACATGGATTCAAGGTGTAAAGCAGCATCATTAGACTGCGGAGAGGATAAAATAATGTAAGTCTGGTAACCTGATTCTGAGATGGGTGTCGTCATGGTGACGGTGGCTTCACTCCTCCATCCTTTAAAACACCATCGGTTTGGGTTGTGGGAGGTGCTGGGGCCTGTCCCATCAGTCACTGGGGAAAAGGTGGGGAAATACAATAGAAGGTTGCTAAGCACAAAACGCATATACACTATCAGTTACATACCAATTATGTTATAAATGAGCCTATCCCTGCATGCATGAGTGTAACACACACACACACACACACACACACACACACTGTATAGGTGACTACATAACATTAACGCTGTTGTTCAAGTGGTGTCTGGATACTGGGTCAGCCACAATACAGCTCCCCCTGGGGGCAATTAGGGTTAAGGGCCTTGCTCAAGGGCCCACATTGGTATCTTCAGAACCACATCCTACATCATGAAATAATTTTTTTTTAATTTCATTAAATGTTAGTTTACAAACTAAACACTTAATTATTTTTTTTTTTTTTAAACTCCATATCAGTGGGATTCGAACCGGGCAGCTGGTGTTCCCCACATCTACACATCTGCACAGTGTTTGTTTAACTCACCAGATGAATAGAAAAATGAATAGAAATCGGGGATAAAAAAAGAAACAGTGTAATGTGGATGAATTGGGTGTTATTGTTCATTTCCCCCTCTCCTCCCCCTCCACCGTCTGATCTCCCCACACGAGGCCTTCAGGGGTTAATTAGGCGATCCTGATAATAGCACACTCATGAAAACGCAGCGCCGCCGCCGTTCTCCCGCTCCGTCTTCCTCTGATTTCCGGCTTTGTGTCTGCTTTTAATTTGTGGATGTGTGTTTAGAAGAGGGAGGCGCTGCCATGTTCCTCATCCCTCTCAGAGCGATGTCCCCGATCGTCTTCACGTCTCACAAACGCGACGAAACTTCAGAGGTGACAACTTCAACTCCGTCCCCTTTTCTAATTTTTTCTTTACATTCAGGTTCCAGAGGTTCCACCCCACAGGTCTCAGGGTGGACGGGGTGGGAGAACATCACGGCGTGGAGACACAAACGCTTTTCTTACATTCACATGAATTCAGTGGTTCGGGAGTGTGGGATGAATCCGTAGCTCGAATGGAGAGAACATGCAAAATACAAACAGACAGGAAACTTATTTTAATAAACTTATTATTATTATTGCTGTTTTTTAATTAATATATCTGTATTTTAGACTCAATTACATTATCACACACACACACACACATATATATATGTGTGTGTGTGTATATATGTATGTATGTATGTATGTATGTACTGTATACACACACACATACACACATATATATATATATATATATATATATATATATATATATATATATATATATATATATATATATATATGATATATGTGTGTGTGTGTGTGTGTGTGTGTGTGTATAGTATAAAGCTGTAACTTTTCGGTCTTACCCTATAAATGCTAAGATAGGCATTTATTACATATTTACTTACATATTGCATGTATGTGTGTGTGTGTGTGTGTGTGTGTGTGTGTGTGTATTTCTACATGTGCACATTACTTTAGATAAATCCTGCTTTGTAATAACACAGAGCTCAATCTTTGTTATGGTAGCTGTTGGGATAAGGAGGGACTGAATGGTTGTGTGTGTGTGTGTGTGTGTCTGAGTGTGTGTGTGTTGTGGGCGTTAGTTGATGGGAGCGACACTGGCTTTTCTCTCTAAGTGTAAAATGGGATGAGGAAACTCTGCCACTTGGACGTCGGCGTAATGTTCGGCAGTGTGAAATTAAAGGGCGCGTGAATGCGAGTGGCCCGGCGTGGCGCGGCCGCCGCTCGCTTATCGTCAAATTCAGACAACTGGAACATCGAAAGCCCCGAAAACTTGTACCAATCCCCTTTGTGCCGCGGCCCGAGGAGACATTGTAGTATTTCAAAGCCAATGAGACTCCGCCGCCAAACACAAAGTGCTTATAAATCCGGCCTGCCACTCGCGCGACGTGGGCGCGAGCGCGCCTGGGTTTGTATTAGTCTGATTGTGCTCTCGCGCTTACGTACGAAAGTGGCCGATTTTCATAAAAGCGCTCCCGCCACACCTTTAATGCTGCCTCTTTACATGCCGAGGGCCGCGCCACCGTGGTTTTTTAACCCCATGTTAATTTGATTTAGTGCTTTTTAAATTGAATTGCGAAAAATGGAGAGCAAATGTACGGTTATTAATGTCCCACAGCGGAACGCAGCCGCGAGTGTCTGGCTCTCTGGCTTAAAGTGGACGAGGCCGATATGATAGGCACGTAATCTGCATCTCAAGAACCGACCTGCGTGGGTTATTTATGGTCTTTGTGTGGAACTGGCGTTCTCGTCTGAGGTGTGAAGGACGCGCTGCGGAGGGAACTTCCAAGAAAAGGCTTATTTCTTTCTGAGTTACATCCGGTTCTCCATATGAGTCTAGAACATATTTACATATCTACAGCAATACATATAGGGCCCTGGTTTTCCCCTGGAGTGTTGCTCGCTGGGGGCAATTTGGAGAACTCAATTGACTTGATTCATGTTTTTGGACTGTGGGAGGAAACCGGAGAACCCGGAGGAAACCCACGTGGACACGGGGAGGACATGGAAACCCCAGCCAGATGGGGATTTGAACCGGGAATCCCTAGCGCTGAGAGGAGAACATGCTAACCACTAAGCCAACGTGCCGCCCACAAACACTATATAAGATCAAACCCAGGACATTCCTCAAGGTAACCTCTCACGATCATTAGAACCCAACAGCTCTATTAGAACGTTGGCTTCACACAACTTCCGATCTTTATGATGATTCTCCGTGTTCTGTTTCCCGTAGGTCAGCGGATCTTCCAGTGCCAGTACTGCCCGTACGGTGCCTCGCAGAAAGGCAACCTGAAGACCCACGTGCTGTGCGTCCACCGCATGCCCTTCGACAACAGCCAGTTCCCGGACCGGCGCTTCAAACGCTCACGGATGGAACCCGAGTTCTCTGGCGGCACGGAAGATACAACTCCCTCCTTTTCCATACGGCGGAGTTTGGGAGACAGATATTCCTCCTTGGGTAACACGACTCCGGCTCCGTCCTGGGACCCGGAGAACCCATAGAGGCTTGTTCCGGCATCAGAGCCCACCGTATGGCGTCACTGCATAATATACCCCCATCCCCGGTCTTTGTTCTTAGAACAGTGTCCTAACCAGAAAACTATAGATGTTCCCTCCACCCGGTTCTTCCAAGCGTTAATGAGCGTTAACGTGTCAGTAGTTCATCCAAGTAATTAGTAAGGACTAAGTATTTAATTAAGTATTAAACGGTTCCCTGTGAATGCCTTGTACAGCGGGAGCCGGAGGAGGAAGCCTGGCGTGGTGGGCATGCCCACCCTCCACGAACCCCGCCACTTGCCCAGCGTCACCGATGATCCTGGATGGAGGCCCTGGACGAACAGAGAAGCAGGGCGGGGGTGGAGATGAGATGGGAGGAGATGGGGGGGGGGCAGTGGTGCCAGCCTGACTGGAGCTGTCATCGCAGAGGAAATCAATTCACCTCCTCCACCATACCCCCACCACGTACACACGCCCACGCCATCTTCGTCAGAGGATCTGTACTCGTCATTAAGGGTCAGCCCCCCTCGGAACTGCTCGGCAACCACCCTCCTCCTGCACCCTCCCTCCATCCCAGAGAAACAAAATAGATAATACTCTGGGATGACCACCAACAGGAGAGAGAGAAATCGATGGAGGTATTTACCGGCCCCATTAGAGTCAGAAGTGTGTTGTTTGTGCGCTCGCAGTGTGTCATTTGTAGCGGTATCACATTCGGGGTGGTGCGAGAGGGCCGCCGCCGCCTCACCATTCTTCATCTGCGAGACGCCGGGATAAAGACGCCGTGGTAATTCGCCTCTTTAACCAGAACGCCATAATCAGCACAATGTGAGGCTGAAAGTCTGAGGGTGCATGTATCGTCTACACTCCAGTTCTCCGCGGTATGACAGGAGCACTGTAGGTGCAGGGGGATATGGGCCCTGGAGCCAGACCCTTAACCCTCATTGGTCCAAGGATGATGTACGACAAAATGTTTGTAAAATTACCAGTCCATCATCTTGCGCTCAATCGTATACTAGGGGGTTCCCATGCCCATGGACAACTGGACAATAGTCCAGCTGGTGGACCAACTGATTGTTAAGTTGATGGTCCAAGGTCCAGTTGATGGTCCAGTTGATTTTTCTGATTGTCCAGCAGATGGTCCATTGTCCAGTTGACAGTCCAGATGATGGTCCAGCTGATGGGCCAACTGATGGTTAAGTTGATGGGCCAGCTGATGGTCCAAGGTCCAGTTGACGGGCACGGCGCCAATCCATTGTTGGGTACACACACACACACTACTTGCAGCCAATTTACTTTGAGTCCATGTGTTTGGACTGTGGAAGAATACCGGAGAACCCAGAGGACACCCATGTGGAGAACATGAAATCTCCACCCAGATCAGGATTCGAACCAGGATACCCCAGCGCTGACCTCCCGTAAAGCGGTGCGTGTCGTCTGGTTCTGCCTGCAATCATGAAGAACAGATGAACCGATGTTCCAAAAATCAGGACTCTGGTCAATTCAAGTCTCTTGAAAAGTCAAAATAAAGTCTTTTAAAGTCCACGCCACTTTATTTTGTTAAAAGCAAAAAAGGGTGAAAAGCTACAAACGGCTTATGCTTTTATTTATTATTTATTTATTTTGCCCGGACGCAGAGCGGAGGGAGGATATTAATGTTTCGTGATAAAGAGAAACGGCGGCAAATGTAAGGAAGTCGATATCTCGCGGCTTAGTGAGCGAACGAGCCGGAGTTTAAACCCCGAGGCTTTGCGTCTGCCGGAGGGACTTTGCTGAAGTTGCAAAGGCCTCCAAAATACTTTGCGCTAATCAGCGAACTGAACCTGAATCCCGCTCGGGCATTCGAGGAGCCCTAACACGCAAAAGCGAGGGACGGTAAATATGCAGAGGATGAGTAATGGTGACAGGTCCGAGGGGGTTCCCTTCATTTTCTGGTCAGTTTCCGTTTGGAGAAAAGTCCTCGAAAGCTGATTGAAGAGCTTTCCGTACAGAAGTTTATTTTAAGTTCTATCCACCATGGATAGGCGCGCCGTTCTGGGTTTTGCGACCGAAACGTTCTACTCTATATGGGCATGTGGAGTTGACGGGACTCTAGTAGAGGTCCAATTGATGGTCCAGTTGATGGTCCAAGGTCTAGTTGACAGTCCAGCTGATGGTTCAAGGTACAGTTGACGGACCAGCTAATGGTCCAGTTGATAATTTAACTGATGGTCCAGTTAATGGTACAGCTGATGGTCCAACTGATGAACCAACAGCTGATGGTCCAAGGTCCAGTTAATGGTCCAGCTGATGGTCCAAGGACCAGCTGACGGTCCAGCTTTCTTTGTGGTAATAATCTCACATCTGAACATCTGAATCTGTCCTTTTCCCATTCAACATTCCCAAATAAAGCCGATTCCTCTCCTCATAGAGAACCATGTGATTTGTTCTTTTATATTTAAAGATTTGCGCCGGTTTTTATTTATTATGGAGCGTCGTCGGACGTGTCGATAGATTGTTCAAACAGTGACCGATTTGATTCTGCTGTTCTGTGGTTCCGTCTGTGAAACGGTTCTGTTCAGTGTTTTACGCAATAAAATCTCTACCTCTAAAAATTCTGTTTTTAATTTAAAATATTTATTTTTATTTCTTTTAGATGCTAATTATTAGGGACACAAACCGACTTTGTGGCAATGTGTGGAAGAGACTTGTAATCATTTAACCTGAATCCTCAATACCATCCTTTGGGAACTTTATATAAAATATCTGGCCGCGATCCTGCATTCTGATTGGCTAATCCTCTTATATACTGTGTGGAGATGGAGTCTTACAGATCCATGGAGCTCCCGTGTCCTAATAAAGTGGCCGGCGATTGTAAATCCTCACCACAACCCCAAACTCTATCATTTCATCGTCTGTGCGGTTCTAAAGGTGTAAATATAAGCCTCAGCATTTTACGAGCGTCACCTGCGTCCCTGCGAGGAAACTAAACTTCGCCTCAGCCAAAAGCGCATACGCTCGCTAAGTCCCGCCCCCCAAAATCCCCGAAGTTCCCCGGCGCCCGCCCGCCCACCGCCAACGCCCATAAGGTTCCGCAAGCCGTGAAACTGAAAAATAGCCGCGCCGACGTGCGGCGCCGAAGTGGGCCGTGAACGCGGCTAAATGAAATCGAATGGCTTTCATAAAGCGTAATGAGCGCCACCTGTAACGCCGAGGCCCGCAGAGTCATCAGCGGCGGCCGCATGCAAAATTATCATCGTTAAACTTTAAAGCTCGTATACAACCCCCCCCCGCCCCATACCCCCACGTTCCCAGCCCGGCCAGGCTGCCACATTCTGTCTTCTTACCTCTCCCCCGCCGAAGTCTTTCAGACAAAGAGAGTCGTAGGGAACGCGGCAAGCAGACGGGAAAAAAATATAATAGAAAAAAAAAAAAAGTTTCGAATGCGAAATGTCCCCGGCGAACGGCGTTTCTACTATTAATGGAGAAATACAGTGTGTGGCATCTTTAATGGCCTTTATTTCTATTATACAACACTGAATAATTAACTCAGAGGCAGAGTGTCACCCAGATTTATCTTTTAATTAAAATAGTGCGGTTCACACGTATTTGAGTGGTGGTCCAAATAAACACAATATCCAAATTTATGTTTTGTTTATCTTCCTGTTAATTATCAGGAGATTGTACGCCGCATTAAAGCCCTTCGTATTTTTTATTTTTTTTTCCCCGACACTCCCCTTCCCCAAACCTGGGAGACGTGTAGCCGAGTTAATAAAGCCTCGCACTCGGATTGAACTAATTTATGAGTGATTATGAGAACTGGGGGAGAACGCGACTCGCACTGCGATCTCCGGTTCTTCATAAACACAGAAGCATCCACATCGCTCACGCTTTCTGAGCAGGTGCTCGGTCCCTTCTGAGCTTTAAACATCGGGACGTGACTTCGGGACGACGGTCGAATATTTAAACACCTTCAAACGACGGCACAGCGCTGAACCAGTGGCGAGGACGCAGGTCCATCTTGTTTGGAACCCATGGGGTTCCGTCCGTTTCGGGCGCTGGGCAGATACACCCAGGACAGGGTGCCAATCTGTCACTGGGTACACATTCACACACACACTATGGGGCAATTTGGAGAATTCAAAAAGACGTTCTCCCCTGGATGGACATGGGGAACTCCTGTCTGTGGTTGGCGCCCGTCCGTGGTGTATTTACCCTGTGTTTTCCGCAGGACAGGCAATTTAAGGCATTTGATCTCCACTTCCCCAAACAGGTCGAACCCAAATGGAAGCTTTAATCAGCAGCATGTTTACGGCGAGTAAGACGTCGGCCTCTGTCGCCAAAACAAGCTCTTCAAGCAGAACTGACGCGTTTGCGCAAAGTCTACCTTTAATACTAAGAGTTTTTAATGAAGGCTAGCGGTAATTAACTGCGGCGGTAACAGAGCCCTCCCTCACCGACAGGCTTTCAGTAATGATGAGGCAACACGGCTTCGGAAAGCGACTGTGATTAAGGAAAAAGGAAAAGATTATAATTGGGCAGCCGCAGGCTCGAACGATGGCCTTTGCCAAGTCGTGACAAAACAGGCGTAATTAGTCGCGAGTGGCCTCAGGAGGAGATGATGGTGAACTCTTGTCTGAGTGGCCACACTGGACAAATAATGACATCAATTTGCCAAGTTTGGCTGCTTAGCACCGGAGCTCCAGCTGAACTGAGGCCGACGCCGGCATCCCTCTGCTTTGCTGGTTTAATAGATCAGAACCAGAACCTACGGTAGAGTCTGTTGATGACGAGTCTTGGGAGAACTGCAAAATAGGTGAGCCTGAAGCTCTTGGGTTCTGAGTGGGTCATGACATCATCTGCCTTCCTCCCTCAGCAACCTCCTGCAGAGTGGTGGTCCAAATCTCCTTGGAGCCTTAGACCTTTAGTGACATGACCCTTCATCAATGAACTTGTCCAAAAGATCCGTTCAAATCCTTTTACTTCTCTTTGCGTTCTCAAATCCACCAAACCTGCTCATGGTGTCATGACATTGGTGTCTGCCTTCCTCCCTCAGCAACAAATGAAGGTCTGAGGGTCCAAGGAGATTTGGACTTCACAATTGAAGGTCAGATCTTCATGACGAGTCCATTGACGAAGGGATACGTCATTGAAGGTCTGAGAGTCCAAGGAGATTTGATTTTGGTGCAATGAAGTGACCCTTCGTCAATGGACTCATCATAAAGTTCCGTTCAAAGGCTTTACGTTCTCAAATCCACCAAACCTGCTCATCAGGTCATGAGATCATATGCTTTCCCCCTTCAGCAACCACCTGCAGAACGGTGGTCCAAATATCCTTGGACCCTTCGTCAATGGACTCGTCATAAAGATCCATTCAAAGCCTTTTAACCTGGTTTACTTCTCTTTGCGTTCTCAAATCCACCAAACCTGCTCATCAGGTCATGACATCTTATGCCTTCCTCCCTCAGCAACACTTCAGATCAGATCTTCATGAAGAGTCCATTGACAAAGGGTCACATCATTGACGTTCTGAAGGTCCAAGAAGATTTGGACCAAATCTCGGTCTGAGTGTCTCCTTGGACTCTCAGACCTCCAGTGATGTGACCCTCCGTCAACGGACTCGTCATTACGCCTCCGCTCATAGCCTTTTAACCTGGTTTACTTCTCTTTGCGTTCCCAAATCCACCAAACCTGCTCATGTCTGCATAATGCCTCCCAAAGACCTGCACGCCGAGGAACCGGGAAGCGTCATTAGCGTGACGGATCTCCAGCAGCAGCCGAGCTCTCTTTCTCCGTCTTCCACAGCTCATTGGCTGGCGCATATAGAGTTAAATCTGCCAGATGAAATATCAGATCGCTTTGGCCCGCAGATATCCATTAAAGTGCAGAATGGCGCTTTCTCTCGCAGCTCAGATGCCAGATGTTCCCCCCTCCCCCCGCCCCCCCATCTCTAATCATTGCAGATGTAATGGGGTAGAATGCTGCAGTTTGTGACTTCGCTGGCATGCGCGCCGTATATTGCACCGGGGAACGGCACAGTCTGAGCTATATAATTATACCCCATTAATACGCCGGCGAGCCACGCTAGTTGCAGAGACAAAGCCCAATAAAGACAGAACCGAGTCCTATCCCAGGTGCCCGGCCGGCCGTGCCCGGGTGGGCGAGAGGCGGGCGTCCGTGCCGGCTCGTCGGATGAAGAAGCGACTTAAAGTGAAGGAAGTGCGCCGCTGTATTGTTAACTCTCCGATTTTATACCCCCCCGTCCCCTCCATCGACCCTGCAGGTGTCCACCGTTAAGGATCGGCGCAGTGTGTGTGTGGACAACGCTGAAGGGCTGCAATCACTTTAAGAGTCAACAGACAATTCCACCTGTCATCCGTCTGATGGGATATTGACCAGAGAGTGCGGGAGAGATGGGGGGGAGGGAGACAGTGAGGAGGAATGGACGCTGCCAAGGCATTTTTCAGCCATTTGACAAACGCCGGGTGACGGTTGGTATGAAGATCAATTATTTCTGCACTTCTCGGTTTCTTTAAGAATTTTATCCGTGTTTTATCCTTTGAGTTTCATATATATACTGTATTACGTGTGAGAGCATCATCACTGGGACACCAATTTTGCTTTGCGAGCTTTCCAGGGGCGCCCACATTTTCAGAAGACGCCCGTTTATTGTACGTCCCGCCCTGGACGCCTCTTAGTCCCGGACAGTGGGAGCAGCAAACGTAAAGATGCCACTTGGCTCAGCGTGGTACGTGAAAAAGGTAAAGCCGGTCGGTGTGCAGTAAGTCGCTAACCCCCTGTTCTCGTAAACGAATGCCGAGGGCTTTAAGAACCCGCACACAGACCGGTAGCAGAACTCACGACAGGTGCGTCATGTCCTTGACTCCACCCACGTGCCATGTTCTTATTCCCGGACCCTGGGCGCGTCAGTACATCCCGCAATATCCGGTTAAAGGAAAAGCAAGCGGTGTGCAGTAAATCGCTAACCCCCTGTTCTCGTAAACGAATGCCGAGTGCCAACAAGTTGCTCTTTAAAAACCTGCAGATCAGTAGCAGAACCCACGACAGGTGTCTCTTGTCCTTGAATCCCTTGCCATCTATGCACGCCGCTGCGTTATTTAAACGTTACCACATTCAATACAAAGTCCTTCGAAGGACATGCAAAAGACAACCAGATCTTTTCATGGATCTGGTTCCTCCAACACCTCTTCAGCGCCCTCTGTTGACAAGTATGTAGTACGTGGTATGATTATCGTAGACTTTTTTAACATATATATTTGTTGTATATATATATATATATATATATATATATATATATATATATATATATATATATATATATATATATAAATATATACACACACAACAAATTAAACTATACAACCAAAGCAAAAGAAAAATCATTCACGCCTCACGTCGCATTTCATCGCTGTGGTAACGACCAATCAGAACGGCGGTCCGAGCCGAGCGGGGTGAAGGTGAGCCGCACTCAGCCGGTGAGTTTTATTTGAATATCCACTGATTTATATCGGGCTGCGTTTTTAACACCGCGGGTTCCCGATGTTCTGCAACGAGGCTCCGAATTTCAAATGTGCGTTGCGTCCGGCCTTTTTATCGACGTGCGGCGGTGTGTGACTGTGTTTACCTTCTATAAACTTCACTTTTTAATCGTATCTCCTTCTTCTGTTTTTTAAATAGCAATAAAACATGTCAACCGAGAGGATCCCGTATTTATTTTTTACATTTCATTTCTCAGGTCACGCTAAGGGACGGTAAGTCGCCGGGGCGCAGGGATGCGGATGGGGTGGGCCGGATTGATCCGGAGCCCTGCAGAGGAGCGACTATAGATCGTGTCACGGACGCGATGCAAACCCGTGTCCCACCCATGCCGTTTGATTAATGGCTGGAATGTGCGAAAGGGAAATATTAAAGCATCATCTCATTCAGACGGGGCTGGAGACGGGAACTCGGGAGGTGGAATCCGTGAGTAATGGGATTCTGAGTTGCCTTTTTTCTGATTCGTACATTTTAAACGATGCAAAGTTTCATCGCTTTTAAGATTAGGGCTCATTCCGAGAGGGTGTAGAACCTCTCCGAGGTACCGGGATTCAAACCATTAGCTTTATAGTTATTAGTGCAGTACCCTAAATGCTACACCAACACCACCCAAATACGGAACCTCATGGGGCAGCGTATTGAATCCAGGTAGCTGCACCATGGAAATAGCAACCTGCCAAAGTCAGAGTGCCACCTGGCTCTTAAAGGGATACTAGTATTTTTTAGTCGTTATTAACAGGAGACACTGACACGACACTGACATTGACAAAGTCAAGAAAACAGACCTTTAAGGCAGTGACAGTGGCAGGGAAAAACCTGGAACTTGTGAGGACCAGACCAAGGCTCCATGGGGGACACAGAACGTTAAAAAAAAAAAAAAAAAAAACATTCAAAGCCATGGAGTTAAAGGATACCAGAGTTGCATGTGTGCAGTGAAGGCTTCATCATCTAGATACAACACCCAAACCCGTGGCCACAGCACCCTCAACACCCCCCTCCTCCCCCCCCCCCCAAAAAAAAAAAAAAAAAAAAAGAAAAAAAAAAAAAAACATAAAAACACAAACAGTGGAACCGAACTTACGTTAACGCCTTTGTATTTCCATCGGTGCAGCACTTTGTCAGATCTGCTGCAGTGTTGCACTGATGCACTATGGGTAATGCTTAAGCCGGATGGTTTTTCTTTCCTCCTCATGGTCTAAGGTCTAAAATGGGAATTTGTCACGGTGCTTGTGTGTGAGTCTTCGTGCACGGTGACAAGTCAGCGGAGTTTTGTCAGATTTCAGAATGTCGGAGCCGAGATGGTGCGCTGGTCCGAGCTGCTTCCTGTAAGACAGAGCCGTCCGCTAATTGACATGACCTTTCACTGTGTGTGACCACTGTGACTGGAAAAACGGACGCGGGATGTGGAAACGAGAGGGAGCTTGATAAAAAAAAATAAAAAGTGTAGAAAGAGAAAAGGAATCGACTTTTTAAACGGCTTTTAAAGGAAAACATTCGAGATTCTAATCCAACCTTATTCAAAACACATCCCTCCATCCCTCCATAATCTACCGCTTCATCCTCTACTAGGGTTGTGTGGGGGGGTTCCCCATGCCCATCAAGGGGAGAACGTAAGAACGTCACTCACACACACACACTCTATATGGGGGAATTTGGAGAATTCAATTGACCTTGACCCATGTTTTTGGACTGTGGGAGGAAACCGGAGAACCCGGAGGAAACCCACACAGACACAGGGAAAAACATGGAAACTCCACCCAGATTGGGATTCGAACCAGTAAATAGGGTGTCGTGGTTACATCAATGATCAATGGCTGGGACAGATATATATATATATCATAGGTGGCTTAGTGGTTAGCATGTTCTCCTCTCAGTGCTGGGGATTCCCGGTTCAAATCCCAATCCGAGTGGAGTTTGCATGTTCTCCCCGTGTCGGTGTGGGTTTCTCCAAATTGGCCGAGTTAGGCGAGTGCAAAGATCAATGTAATGCAAAGTGAATGGGAATTTTGGGTCGGAAAAACGGGAACGTCTCAGGAACGGTTCCCCCGGTTCCTCAGCTGTATACAAGCAGTGGTGTCACCGATGAGCTGGACGTGTTGCAGGACGATGAGCTGGACAAAAAACGGTGGAATAATAAAAACTGGATAACACACTAATTAAGATCGTCTCACGTCAGAACCCTGAGGAACTCTGGAATAATATTTACCTTTCGGAACGATCGGCAGGAGAACCCATGCTGCAGCACCGCCGTCTCCCAGGATTCACCGACTCCATTTAGCTCCAGAAAGAAAGACACACGCGGCGGCGGCTCCCAATTTGCATACAGTGTGAAGAAAGTGCGCGATCATGTGATTACCCTGGGTAATTAAAACAGATGTAACATGAACACTTCCTTAAGTAGTGATAATTAATATGTAATTATGCTCTCGTTTATACACAAGTCAACACGTCTCCACGAGACGAGACGTATCCGGGTCGATTTGCCATCGTTAGTTAAAAAACAACCCCCCGCCACCCCCAAAAATGCCAAACATTAGGGCACGCCCCCTTCCTGCACCCAGCATAGAGATGGACTTTTTAGTTCTCCAATTGCAGACTGTAGTCCATCTGTGTTTTAGTGCAGCAGGGCTGCTGTAGTGTCATCTCAACACCTCAGTGACACTGCCGGGATAGGAACAAAAGATGAATAATGATGGGTACGTGTCGAATACATCATCACGACCTGACTGGCTTCACTCTCGCATAGGAATCCGGTTGTCAGTCCGCCCCCTACGGTGCAGCCGGACACACAGCGGCCGTAGGGGAAGCGCCTCCTTGGGCGTCCCAGTGTTCATAAAAGACCAGCTCACCTCGTGTAGCCCCGTCAACGCGCTCGCTCATCGTTAGCGCCGACCTCCGTGTGATGGGCGGCCGAACCGACGTCTCCATTCAGCGACCACCTGCTAGCTGTCAATCACGGCCAGGCAGCTGGACGTCCCGGGGCTATTGACGAAAACTGTCAGTACAGAGTCGGCGCCGCCTCGTCTTCTCGCCACTTTCCTCTCCGTCTCTGTCTCCGTCTCCGGGTCTGTGCCATCCCTCCATCATCGTGTCACCTGCCAGGGCACAAGCAAAGACTCCAGACATTCAGCGGCGCCGCCGCGTACGGGAACGCGCCTTTTTATAGGCGCGTCGCAATCATCTGCCTTTTGATCGGCTGCCCGTCTCGCCGGCCCTTTTCGACAACGCGTATCAACATTCATCAGAGGAGGCGAGCGCGAGCTCACGTCAGTCAAACAGTCAAATGGAGGCGACAGGCGGCCCACGGGGTTCCGCGGGAGAACACAAACGAGAGCTCCCTTTCCAAAAGGTAGGCCGTAATTTTTATGTCAGAACATGTTTTTTTTTTTTTTTTTTTGGGAGGGGGTTGTGCAAGCTGCCGTTCTGCTTACATTTTAGCAGCTGTCAATAAAACGCTTTGAAGAAACACCAGAATCCGCTTCAAACGGAGCAAACCAAGGCTCTGGATCGTATCGCCGCGTGCAACTTACTTAACGGGGAAAGATGGAGGAAGAGTTTAGAACCAACTGTAGATTGTTTACAGGTAAATATCTGCTTGTTCTGGCTGTTACCATAAGGGGGCACCATTGCGGACCATTGTTCTCCATCGTCCAGTATCCCTAACCCATCCATCAACCTCCTCCACGAACCTCCTCCTTGGCCTTCCTCTCCTCCCCCTGAATTGTGGAGCCCTCATAATTCAGAGTAAACACAGATTACCATATTTGGTCGTCTGGAATAAGCGACTACTGCATACTGCCGAATGCGCATCAGTGCCACTGCAGAACGGACAATCAACAATCCACCACCCAAATGATACCTGTTCTGACCAATAGAGAACCCAGAACCAACAGGGGACTAACAATAACAAAGAACACAGATGGACTACAGACTGGAATTGAAGAACTACAAAGTCCATCTATATAGTAAGTGGAGCAGAAAAGGGGCGTGGCCAAACTTTAGCGTGGTACTGTATGAGAACCATTCTGACCCCGGATGTTTAACCAAGTACCAATATTAAAGAGAACAGAGAACCAACGGGGAACACAGATGGAATACGGTCTGCAATTGGAGAACTACAAAGTCCATCTACATGGTAGGTGAAGGAAATAGAGTATGGAGCAAAAAGGGGGCGTGGCCAAACTTTAGAGCGGTACTGTACGAGAACCATTCTGACCCCAGATGTTTAAGCAAGAACCAATATTAAAGAGAACCCATCCATCGACCTCCTCCATGAACCTCTTCTTTGGCCTTCCTCTCCTCCCCCTGATTCGTGGAGCCCTCATAATTCAGAGGAAACTCCGATTACCATATTTGGTCGTCCGGCGACTATAGAACTTTGTAGCGGCAGAAGGAAACAGGAAGACAAATGAAAAGGAAGAACACAAAGACGGAAAACGAAAGAAAAGCCAGCTTTTAGCATCGGGACGTGACAGCGACGCGGCGGCGGCGGCGGCGGCGGCGGCAGCGGCGGCGGCGGCAGCTTAATCACCCGCTGTTTTAATAGGGCTTTAATAATGCATCAGCTCAAAACAGAACACCTGTTGCTAAGATGTGCTGATGCAAATATCAAGGGGATTAATTAAAAGTCAATTATATTAATTTGGCTTTTGAAGGGTGATGGTGCGCGATAACTTGCCATTCGGCGAGGCCCCGATACCCCGGCTCGTGATTTTTAATGCGGTTTTATCAGAGTCCATTAAAATGAGTGGCGAGCGCGCGGCGCGCTGTTTAGACGCCATTCTATGTAAATTTAATGAGCGCTTCGGTTTCATCTTTTTAATGCGCCGATCTCCGTCTTATGCATAATTGAAAAAATGCAAATAACCAAAACGCCGTGTTCTCAGGCCCCTGTTTATGACGGGGGGGGGGGGGTGTTGTACCCATGTCGGGGTGCGGTCTGACCTGTCAGACGGTATTTAAAGGACACTTTGCTGAGGGTGAGACACTTTGACGTATTTAAAGGACACTTTGCTGACCCCTGGAGGCTTGGAGGAGAGCTGCGGTTTTAAGCTCGTCCCAGAAGACGAGCTTAATCGAGTCTCACTCGGTCGCTCTCTCACTCTGTCTCTTTGTCGCTCTCTCACTCGGTCGCTCTCTCCCTCCTTTGGTCGCTCTCTCACTCGGTCGCTCTCTCACTTGGTCTCTCCCTCCCTCGGTCGCTCTCTCACTCGGTCTCTCCCTTCCTCGGTCGCTCTGTCACTCATTCACTCTCTCACTCGGTCTCTCCCTCCCTCGGTCGCTCGCTCACTCGGTCTCTCCCTCCCTCGGTCGCTCTTTCACTCGGTCTCTCCCTTCCTCGGTCGCTCTGTCACTCATTCACTCTCTCACTCGGTCTCTCCCTCCCTCGGTCGCTCGCTCACTCGGTCTCTCCCTCCCTCGGTCGCTCTCTCACTCGGTCGCTCCATTACTTGGTTGCTTTCTCACTCCATCACTCCCTTGCTTTGTCACTCGGTCGCTCTCTCACTCGAACACTCTCTCCCTTGGTCACCCTCTCACTCCCTCACTCGGTCGCTCTCTCTCCCTTGGTCACCCTCTCACTCGGGCGCTCTCTCACTCGGTCGCTCTCTCACTTGGTCTCTCCCTCCCTCGGTCGCTCTTTCTCGTCCTCGTTCCTCGGTCGCTCTGTCACTCATTCACTCTCTCACTCGGTCTCTCCCTCCCTCGGTCGCTCGCTCACTCGGTCTCTCCCTCCCTCGGTCGCTCTTTCACTCGGTCTCTCCCTTCCTCGGTCGCTCTGTCACTCATTCACTCTCTCACTCGGTTCTCCCTCCTCCACCCTCGGATCGCTCGCTCACTCGGTCTCTCCCTCCCTCGGTCGCTCTCTCACTCGGTCGCTCATTACTTGGTTCTTTCTCACTCACTCCCTTGCTTTGTCACTCGGTCGCTCTCTCACTCAAACACTCTCTCCCTTGGTCACCCTCTCACTCCCTCACTCGGTCGCTCTCTCTCCCTTGGTCACCCTCTCACTCCCTCACTCTCTCTCGCTCTCTCACTCACTCTCTTTCTCATTTGCTCTCTCAATTGGCCGCTCTATCCCTCGGCCTCACTCAGTCACTCTCTCACTCTGTCTGTCTCTCTCTCTCTCGCTCGCTCACTCTATCACTGTCTCTCTCGTCCTCGTTCGCTCTCTCACTCCACATCCTCATTTTTTGCCCGTGCGATCACGTCCTGTGTGATGATGTCAGATGTTCTTTCTATTATGACGGTTTGTACAAAGGGCCTCAGATTATAAATCTAAACCCCGTCCGTCCGTCCGTCCGTCTGTCCTGCAGATGATGATGGGTCGGGCGAAACCCCACCAGCTGCGCAGCCGGCGACCCGTAACACATCCGGCCGAGCGATCTGCATGGCAGATCAAAGAGAACGCCGATAAACTCGTCCAATCAAGGAGATGCCCATTAGTTAACGAGATGACAATAGCGATGCAGACTGATGGCTTTAAAGACCGGATCCACCTGGATATTAACATCTGTGCGAGCGAGGTGCACAGCTGTGAAGCCTGTTGATTAGCGCGCCGCGTTGGCCCGCCGGAAACGCTCGGGGTCGCATCGCTGACAATCACCTCCTGTAACCTTTTGTTCGGTGGATAACCGATGACGTGATTACTGACAAGCGTCTGCCGGTGATTCGATCGCACGCCGCCGTCGGATTGCCGTCCCTCGGAGCTCACAAGCCTAAAGTATGCAGGCACCTGTCCATTAAACGCCGTCAGACCTCCATAACGGGGTGAACCTGCTTCATAATCGGCATCCCAATTCATCCCCGACGTGTTGGCCTCAAGCCTCCAGGTTGCGGGAAACAGAATTTTGTACGTCCGCCGTGTTTCCTATCTGTGCAGCCGAGCCCCGTCTGAGAGAGACGACGCCGGGGCTGAGGGAGGGCGGGGCCCGGTGATTATTACGGGGGAGGGGCCAGGAGAACACTTCCTCCAGCCGCGACATTATTTTTATTATCGCCGCCCATCAGAGGTCCTTGAGAAACATGTACTTTCAGCCCAGGCAATCATTCATCTGGAGTCCCTGTTCAGAGAGAGAGAGAGAGTGAGCGAGAGCGAGAGAGTGAGTGAGAGAGAGAGAGGGAGGGGGGCGTCGCTGCCACACTTGAATAGGGAAGTGGAGGACGAGGGTCTCAAAACAGACATGGCGAGATAAGAGGATGTATGATTAGCCGTAGCTGCAGAAATGATTTATTCGCCCCTGTTAAAAATCAGCCAATCAGAAAAGGCGTGCGGGATCTCCCTCACCCTCACCCCCATCCCCTTATTGACCAAGCCTTCCTTAAATACTGTGGTACTGTTAGTAACATGGTCCAAACCTCCAACTCCATCGTGGTTGGGAGTCAAAACATGGAGTAGGGGCCCTACTCAAGGACCCACCATTGGTAAAGCCAATGGACCAGATTGGAACCCTCAACCTTCAGATTGGTAGCCCAAGCTTCTACCTTGGCAAAAAAAAAAAAAAAAAACCTCCAGGTCACTACCAGTAGGGCGTGGTAGCTCAAAGGGTTAGGGTGTTCCAATCAGAACCATCTATCCATCCATCCATTATCCTCCACTTTATCCTCTTCTAGGATCACGGAGGGGTTCCCCATGCCCATCCAGGGGAGAAAGTTTTGGGCGTTGGGCAGATACACCCAGGACAGGACGCCAATCTATCGCTGGGCACACACTCACTCACACAGACACACTCTAAATGGGGCAATTTGGAGAATTCAATTGACCTTGATCCATGTTTTTTGGACTGTGGGAGGAAACCGGAGAACCCGGAGGAAACTCCACCCAGATTGGGATTCCAACCGGGAATCCCCGGCGCTGAGAGGAGAACGTGCCACCCCAATCAGAAGGTTGTGGGTTCAAATCCCAGGTTACCAATGTGGGTTACTGAGCAAGACCCTTAACCCTTATTGCTCCAGGGGGCGTTGTGGTTAACCCTGTGCACTGACCCCAAAGAAGTTGGGGTATTTGGAAGTCAATTGGGATAAAGGCGTAACATAATGCAAATGTAGGTATAACCTTGTGAGGACAGGGGGACTTCCAAGCGTGTGAGGTTCCATCCTCAAAGCCGCTTTGATCCTCGAAGGTCATTGACGTCACCCGCACAGAAACAACACACGCTCCGACGGTTCTCCGGGTTCCGTCACGTTCGGAGGTGGAGCCGCGAGCTGTAATCTTATAATTAACGGGACTTTAGGCCCGGAGACGCGTCGTTACCGCGGAGCGCCTGATGTTCACCGCGCCCGCCGCCGTAATGACGCGCGTCCCGGCGTGACGGGTATCAGAGCGCGCCGCCGGAGTGGAAGCCTTGCTGGAGGTCAGCGTGATAGTTAATCTGATACTGATCCCAGACCTGCCCGTCTCCTTCGGCCCCGACAGCTTATTGTTATGATCCTGATGGCCGTGACAACCCTTAACCTCGCTTCCTCGCCGCTTCTCTGCCTCGTTCCTGGCGGCTTTTGTCAGGAAGGCGCTCGTCACTCCGAGGGGAGAGTCGTCCCTCATACACACCTGACGGCCGACAGGCCCGCGCCGCTTCCTGCGGGTCTGATAATCAACGTGCTGTCAGGGCTGTCGATACCCGGCAGACTGAGAGGGAACCGAGAATATCACACACACACACACACACGGAACGACGGAACGACAGCAGGACAGACACATATGCTGATGGATACACACTCCGATACAAAATTACCCGAGTGAGAGAGCCTCACACCATCACCCACACCCCCCCCCCCCCCCCCGACGTGGTGGAACGGTGGTAGAACCGAGCCGTGGCTGTCGGAGCGTCCGTCCCCACGGTAACTGAGATCAGGACGATCGTCTCCTGATGAGGGCTGCAGGCTTTATTAATTAGCCCTAATGGTGACGAATGCCGGAGCTGTCGTCTCCTCGGGCGACACGCAGGACGGCGGCTTCAAACGGGACGCTTCAGCTACGGCTCATCAGACTTACTCGCTCTCTCTCTCCCTCGTTCACTCTCTCACTCGGTGGCTCTCTCACTCTCACTCGTTCACTTTCTCACTCTCACGGTGGCTCTCTCACTCGGTGGCTCTCTCACTCGGTGGCACTCTCACTCGTTCTCTCTCTCTTGCGGTCGGTGGCTTCTCTCACTCTGCCGCTGTTTCTCTCTCACTTGGTCACTCTCTCACTCGGTCACTGTCTCTCACTCGCTCGCTCCCTCACTCACTCGCTCCCTCACTCGGTCACTGTCTCTCTCTCGGTCACTCTCTCACTCGGTTACTGTCTCTCTCTTGGTCACTCTCTCACTCGGTCACTGACTGTCTGTCACTCTGTCACTCGGTCACGGTCTCTCTCTCTCTCACTCTGCCACTGTTTCTCTCTCACTTGGTCACTCTCTCACTCGGTCACTGTCTCTCTCTCTCACTCGGTCGCTCCCTCACTCGGTCGCTCCCTCACTCCGTCGTTCCCTCACTCCGTCGTTCCCTCACTCCGTCGTTCCCTCACTCCGTCGTTCCCTCACTCCGTCGTTCCCTCACTCGGTCTCACGTGGTCGCTCTCTCATTCCGTTTCTCTCCCTTGGTGGCTCTCTCACTCTGTCTCTCTCTCACTTGGTGGCTCTCTCACTTCTTCGCTCTCTCACTCTGTCTCTCTCTCTTGGTCACTCTCTCACTTGGGTGGAACATCCTTTGGTCATGTTCTCTCACGTGTCCACCGTCCACCTGACGAATGGCGTACCGCGGCACCGGTAGACAGAGCCCCATCAGACGGCATCTTGGGGTCGACCCGCCGCCCCGCCGAAAAATCTCAGCCTGCTAATTATGAGTTGTAAATCTTTTAGGACCTCGGCGCCCTCCGCCGCGTCCCTGGCGTTTTCTTGCCCTCCGTATGCAGCTCGTATGTCCTCACCGTTTCGGGTCGGCGTGGACGGGAACGGGAAACGCTCCGAGCCGCCGACCCCGGATCCGTTAAGGAAACAAACTGACACGGACGGTAACGAGAATAAATGAAATAATTGGGCATCATCAACCAGCGCGAGGCTGCCTCCCTCCGCCTCCCTGCGCCTCCCTGCACCTCCCTGCGCCTCGCTCATTTCCTCCTCGCCTCACATGCTCGCACGGCCCCATCCATGAAAAATTAGACATAATTAGAGGTGTAGTGGAAGGGGCCCAGCGTGCGGTGCTTTATGTGTAGTACTAGCGTCGCAGAATTACATATTTATGAAAGGAGCGGCGGAAAAGCAGTTGAAATAATTGGCTATCAGGTGGCTTTTCCACTGAAGTCAGACTGACTGCTGATACATGACGGATGATCTATGGGCGCCTGCGAGTAATGAGGGTTTTCATCTCGCACCCACACTCGCTGTTTTGTTCTTATATTCAGGAGCGACTCATTTAAATCCAGGAACGTAGTACCGAACAGTCCTACAGCCGTCGCCTGCCGACTCCCCGACGCCGACGCCACCTCTTTGTTTCGCGCCGTCAGAGGGACGTGCCAGGAATTTACTCTAAAAATTCACTCTAGAAATAATAAGGTGGGGTTCTGAGGCCAACCCATTAACACTGCCGAAGTCTCCATCGTGTTCGGGTTCGAATATGGATTTCCGGAATGGTGTGACCTGTACGGGGGGGCGGGGGTGGGGTGTTTCCTCAACGCTAGGCATTCCAAGAAGAACACAGAATTTTAATACACTCAATACATTAAGTGCAGGGATAGGATGAAATCAATTATATCCCACAACGACCATAATCCCTAATGAAAAATGGTTGCCACAAAAGCTATTATCCCTGCAATACAAAGGTTGCCACAACAACTATAATCCCTCATATCTGACGGTTACCACAATCCCTATAATCTTTCATAAACAAGTCACCATATAAACTACTATAATCTTATAAACGGTTGCAAGTACTACTATAATCTCTTACATACAACAGTTAGAAACAGTACTATGATGTCTCAAACAAGGGTTGCCCCCACCACCACCATAATCTCTCATGAGCAATGGTTACTACAACTACTATAATCCTGCAAAAACAACTGCAAGAAGTTCTATAAAGTCTCAGACAACGGTTGCAACAACTATAATCATCCCTAATAAACAAACATTGCAAAAATACTATAATCCCTTAAAATCGAAGGTTGCCACAACTACTATAATCCCACAAAAACAACAGCAAGAAGTATTATAAAGTCTCAGACAACGGTTGCTACAACTACCATCATCACTAATTGAACAAAAGTTGCCTAAAAGCTATAATCCCTTAAAATAAAAGGTTGCCAAAACTACTATAATCATAAGCAAGCCACCGCCTCTGTCTGCCAAACCGTTTCATTTTTGTTAAAACAAATTTTTAAAACCTAAATCTCATCTTGATGAAACTTTCATGTCTTTAAAGTTAAGCCTCATAAATGTCCTGATGTGAACTCGTCTTGGTACTGAGCCAGAGTGTGTGTGTGTGTGTGTGTGGGGAAGGGGGGGGGGGATATGTTACTCACCGACATCTGGGTCCCTCTAACATTTATTACGTCTTGTGAAAACGGTGGAACCCACCTGCCACGTGTAGGTAAGGACTTCAGAACCCCATCGTTTGGAAGTGGGCGCCGACGGAGAACTTTCTGGTATTTGTGTGGACGTCGTGAACGAGGGCCACGCCTTCTTCCAACTTCAGACCTGGCTGCGTCTCCCACAAGCCGCGGCGGAGGCTGGCATCACGCTTCAGGACTGGCAGCTTGTCAGCATGTGCGATTCCCTCAGCGGTCCTGGTGTCACTCCTTGGCATCTGCTGTTGTAGCACTAAAAGAAACTTCTTGACTTCCTGACGGCTGAAGAAAACACATGTTCCGACTGGAACTGGCCCGGCTCCAGCTTTCCGGGGGTCTTGAGCAACTTTTATTTCCTCTCCTCCTGCACTTAAGGAAGCACTTTAAATCTTTAAATCTTCTAAAAGCCTTTTCCTTTTTTCGGTTTGCAACTTTTCATTATCCAACCAAATTTACGTAGCTGCCCCAACATCACAGTCGCATGCGGAGATCTGGACACAATTACGAAGGCAGTGGAAACAACGTAACGGGACTCAAAATTACATAGATCTTAATGTTTAATTGTCCTGCATTGGTTGTCGCTTTTACCCCCCCCCCCCCCCTATATTGTAACCCTGCCCTCCACTGGGTACATAGTCGGGGAGCGCCACGTTTAGCGTAGCCCCGCCGCTATCCACCGGCAGCAGAGCGCGGAAGGTCACGCCAGTCTTGCTAAAAAAAAAAAGGGCGGCATGCAGTAAATGCCACCCCCTGATGGCCATATGCAGAAGCTGTAGTATGGTAAGCTGTGCTCATTTTGAGGAAGACAGGGCTCCCTCTAGTGTCCCAGCATGGTCGGCACAGCACCATTTTGGCTTTTTAGGAATTCAAGGAGACTTTTTTTTGCGTTTCGTGCATTTTTTAATTTACGAAATATAATTGAAATTTAAATATATTATATATATATAAATATATAAGTATTTGACCCGACAAATACTTCTCTGGTTGGATGGATGGACAGAAGGACACACTCCAAAATCAGAAAGCCCAATCAGAATAATGAATTGATGGAATAATTACATAATGACGGACAGCCAATCAGAACAGAGGACTAGGGAGCCCTCCATCCGCACATCGTACAGGGACGATGCGTTTCATAGGAAGCCTAGGAACCAAAAGACTGCATTCTGGGGGTCGGTGAGAGGTGGGTGTCTTATTTTCAGGACACTTCCTGTCTCACTCTGTAGAACGTGTGTCGTTAGCTGGTTCGAAACGAGCTTTCGGTTTTCCACACCCCTCAGTGGGAGCACACACAGCCCCTCCACACCCCCTCATCAGTGTTAATTAAAGCGGGAGCACGCATGCGACGCCACTTCAGTCTGGGAGTGCAGCCGGCTAATTAACCTCGCCTGTCCCTCGGCCCCGCAACCGCCATTATGGCTTTAATATGCCAAATTAGAATCTGATTCCGAACTGCCTCTCTGCCCCGAAGAGGCATATCGATCCCTCCTCTCGTCCAGCCTCCAACGCCCAAACGCTTTCCGAACCTCCGTCCGTCCGGGCCCGTCCCGGTCTCCCGACCGCCCCCCCTTCCACTTCCCGGCGGGTCATGCGGTTCAGACGTATCGCCTGAATTAGTTATCCGATTGGACCCTGTGATTAATGATAACCCCCCCCCCCCACCCCACCATCAGCACCACCGCCCCTCGCTTCATTACACATGACATCGCGGTCGCGGCGGTCGGAGGCGGAGATGGCCACGGTAACTACCCCCGCCCCCCCCCCTCCCGGAGTTAATTTATGAAATTATTTAAGCTCTAGATGGCCGTAATTTATGGCCGTGACACTTTTCTCGATCATGAGCAGTTGTAAAGTGCCACAAATGGATGGGGAAACAAGGTGGACTGGATGTGCAGATCGATGCCCGAAACCCCAGGGAGCATCAACGGAGTAATCAAGATGCAGGACTTGACCCTGCACTCGTTCCCGGTACACCCATCATCCAGCCATTCTGCAGAGAACGAGCACTGAGGAAGTTAGTTGGGGGCGGAGCAGTATGGTACCGCACGGCGTACCTTAAACAGAGCTACCATCCTAATCCTAATCCCAACCTTAAATCAATTACAAATCCTGAAATGTAATCCATCCATCCATCCATCCATCCATTATCTTCAAATATACACTCCATATAGGGGCAATTTAGAGCAGACAATTTACCTTGAATCCATTTGTTTGGACTGTGGAAGGAAACCGGAGAACCCGGAGGAAACGGGAAACGGGGAGAACGTGGAAACTTTACCCAGATTGGGATTCAAACCTGGATCCCCAGGGCTGAGAGGTGGACCTGCTGACCACTACGCCACCTTGGGGGGGCAGGGTCTCCATGCCCATCCATAACAGGGCACCGAGCTATTGCTGGGAACACAATCACAAACATACACTCTATATAGGGGCAATTTAGAGTGGGCAATTTACCTTGAACGTGTCTGACACACGTGGAAACTCCACCCAGATTGGTGGACGTGCTGACCACTACGCCACCGTGTGTGTGTGTGTCCATCCAGGTCACCAATCTATCACTGGGAACACAATCACAAACATACACTCTATATAGGGGCAATTGAGAGCAGCCAATTTACCTTGAATCCATGTTTTTGGACTGTGGGAGGAACGGTCACGGAGTCGGGGAGAACATGGAAACTCATCCCAGATTGGGATTCGACCCTGAATTACTTTATTAGATTAACTTGATCATTGCCCGTTAGGGCAATTATCCAAAATCCAATCACACGGCAGCAGCTCGGTACATTTAGGAGCGGAGTACATAAGAGGAGAACATGCCACTCACTGGTTCCGTATTATGATGTCACAATCCCAAATTTCTGCCCCAGTCGGGGTTTATTGCGGGGCCCGTACGTTGCACTGTCATTCAAACGTACACCGCGGTGCCAGCAGCCAGGAATTAACGCCACCGCACTTTACCTTTAATAAACGCAGGACACTGAGCGGGAAGGCGTCCGTTATTGGACACGACAACCGAATCCCACAAATATGGCAGAGTGGAACCATGAGCCGAGGATGAGATCATGTGGATGGAAGGAAATGAGACTAAAGACAAGCCAAGTGTCAGCGCCACATCCAGGAGAGGAAGGAGTAAGTTATTATTTTTAATAATGTTTACAAGTGTCTCGCGGCCGTTTGGAGTGAGTGAGTAATGGCAGCCTTGGCGGAGTCTGGCAGAGCTACATTTCACCACTGACGCTCTCCTCATCCTCACTCTGATAGCGATCATTAGTTTTGGTTTTTTAACCCTCTGCTCAAACAAAGACGAATGAACGAGCACACGCCGTAAATGCATACCGAGCACGGGGACGGGCGGCGCCGGCGGCGGCGGGGAAGTCAGTGTCAGGGTGTCTGTGTGCCGCCGGGGCCTGGGGACTCGGTGCTGCGGTACACCTGTGTGAGTGTGCGCGAGTGTGTGTAATTTGGGAATTAAAACCTGAGGGATTTGCATGATTTTGGGGATTACAAGCAAATTAGAGACAGATTATTTTAGGGACAAATTATGGTCAGGGACAGATTATAGTTGAAGACAGATTATGATTGGGGATAGGTTTCGAATTAAAGACAGATTAGGGTTGGGGATAGGCTAGGGTTAAAGATAGATTAGGGTTAAGGACGGATTAGGGCTAAAGAAATATTAGGGTTGGGGCTAGGTTTTGGTTAAAGACAGATTAGGGTTGGGGATAGGTTATGGTTGAAGACAGATTAGGGTTAAAGACAGATTAGGGTTGGGGATGGGCTATGGTTAAAACAGATTATGGTTGGAGGTAGGTTACGGTTAATGACAGATTATGGGTAAAGGCAGACTAGGGTTGGGGATTGGTTATGGTTAAAGACAGATTAGGGTTAAAGACAGATTATGGTCAGACACAGATTATAGTTAGAATGAAGGACTGTGTGCAAAGAGGCACAGAGTAAATCTGGAATGTAAAACTTTAGAGGAGTTTGGAGATGAAAAGCTACCAGGCTTCATGAGAGTGCAGAAATGTGGAAGAGCCTGTGGGTCAGGATGGTGGAGACATGGAGTCTACACCCTGAAGACAGCTTAATAAAGGAGAAAATGCTTAACCGATGTGAACGCGCCCTGAGAACCCAGGTGCTGGAGCTTTGGCAGAACCACGGCCTCCTCCCCGCTAATCCGAAAGACGCTTTTACACTTATTTATAAAACTAATAGCGTGATAAATCTTCAAAAAAAAAAAAAAAAAGCAAACGAGTTACGCTTCAGGGAGGAGGACGCAGAGCCGAGCGTCGTACAACTCACTCCACGAAAGAGGCAGCAGAGGAGACCACCATGAGCGAGATCACGACTTCCTGTTTTCCACTCTCTGAATAATAAGTGAAAATGCACTCGTAAAAAAAAAACAAAAAAAAACGAACAGTCCTCGAATCCCCAGTCCCCAGAGCTTTGGGATGATAAAAACTGGATATATATATATATATATATATATATATATATATATATATATATATATATATATATATATAACATAATATATTCAAGAGAGTGAAAGTGAGTGAGAGGTAACGCAAGTAATGAAAAATAGTTCTATATGGTATATCAGTAGGTCAGTGGTGGAGTTAGTGGTGGGGTCAGTGGTGAGGTGCATGGTGGAGTTAGTGGTGGCGTTTATGGTGAGGTCCATGGTGGAGGCCATTCATGGGGGGGGGGGGGTCCATGGTGGAGTTAGTGGTGGGGTCAGTGGTGAGGTACATGGGGAGTTATTGGTGGGGTCCATGGTAGGCTAGGTGGGTTGGTTGGAGAAAGCTCTCCCCAGAATTTATTACCACCGTCTCACATTCAGAAGGTCCACGGTTCGCTTCCAATGTGAGCTGAGCAGTGGTCCACTGTATGGACTCTACAGCATGTCCTCCCCGTGTCTGCATGGAACCAACAGCGCCCCCCTCCATTTAAACAGTAGATTTAACAATAAGTCTGTATTCGTCTTGTGAGTATTTAGCTGCTAAGGACTTTTGATGAAAACTATCTGCGTATGCAATGCTTCAGCACAGCCGGGATAAGCTCTAATGGCAGCGTTCCTCAGACGAAATATTAAATCAATGCAAATCGCTGAACGCTGTTCTTTCCATGGTTCCTTGTGAGTCTGGGGTTCAGCGGAGATCAGTGAACTGGCTGAAGTTTGGAGTACCGTACGCAAGTGTGTGTGTGTGTGTGTGTGTGTGTGTGTTTGCCTTCAGGGTCCGCGAGGCCAGTGCAGCAGGAAAGCGCGACTGCCAAAAAAACAAATCTGAGCGCAATAGGACCATGTCCTGATTATCTATTCAATCATTCGTAACCTATTTCCTGGAAAAAACTGGAAGTGTCGCCACTCGAGCTTAAATCATCCGCTCCTCTAATCAATGCCAGTGTTCGGATGCCCCTCCGCCCTGCCGCCGCTCTCCTCCATCACGCCCCCGCCTCTCGCGGTCCTCGCGCTTGATTGGAGAGCCGGTTGATTCCACGGTGAGCCGTGCCAGATGTTGTCATGACCAGAGTTCTCAGATTTACAGCTGCATTCTAACAGACATAATTAAAGTGAACCGTTAAGCCGAAATAAGGGGCGGGGCGCCGCGGCGGGCGAGACGGGCGGCGTTTTTTCTTTTTTTTTTTTTTTTTTTTTTTTTTTTTCCCCGCTCGCGAAATTTCCACTCGCACAGCGCAGGATAGTTTGTGTCCCGAACGAACTCCCAGATTGGGTTCCGTATTTACGTTCGCAGTATTTATTCGGAGCGACTAACAGTGGAGCTTTGTTTTCGGCTCTCGCGAAAATCCAGCGGCGAGGCTAAAAATATCCGGGAAATGAGGAGGATAAATATTTTGGCGCGAGCTGGAGAACACGCAGGGCGGCCACTTTATTAGAGATGCCTCCCTGTATACACACCGAGCTGCAGTCCTCAGAATCACGTCAGATTTGCAGAGTGAACCGCCGAGGGCCATCCATTTTGCCAATGTGCGTACGTATGGGCGTGTCTTTGCGGTCATAACGAGGATAAAGGTACGTCTCGGAACGTGCAAAAGGTTTAACATGTCGTAACGTGGAGTTAACCAATCAACGAGTCCCTTGACGTTCCCTTTAAGAGCCAGGTGGCACTCTGACTTTGGCAGGGTGCTATTTCCATGGTGCAGCTATGCAGCTCAATGAAATGGAGAATCCACAGTATAGTGTGTGTTCAATGTATCTGCAGCAATAAATTGGTTAAGGCGTTCAGCGGCGTTGGACAAGTGGTGGTTGAGTCCATGGTGGAATTAATGGTGGGGTGACTGGTGGAGTCAGTGGTGAGGTCCAAGGTGGAGTTATTGGTGGGGTGACTGGTGGAGTCAGTGGTGGGGTCAGTGGTGGAGTCAGTGGTGGGGTCAGTTGTGGGGTCAGTGGTGGAGTTAATGGTTGGGTGACTGGTTGAGTCAGTGGTGAGTTCCAAGGTGGAGTTAGTGGTGAGGTCCATGTTGTAGTTAATGGTGGGGTGACTGGTGGGGTCCATGGGGAGTTCCATGGTGGAGTACGTGGTGTGGTGCTCCTAGGTTTATAGCAACACGCCCGAAATGTACCAGAACACGGCTCTTTTGAAAATGGCCGATATATTCACACGTAGCGTTGCTATTTCAACGATGCAGGAGTAAGATAGGAGTAAATAGCAGCAGCGATGCCGATACAGATGCGGGGGGTGTTGATGATTGAGCAGCTGGTGAGAAGTGAACATGCCAACACCTGTCCGTCGGCTCCCCCCGGTGGCTTGGCCTGTCAATGCGGTCTGCTTTGACTAATGATGTAAGTGATGGACAGGCTAAGAAAAGGTATACGAGCAAACACAAGTGTGTGAGTGTGTGAGTGTGTGTGTGTGTGAGTGTGTGTGTGTGTCCATGTCCATGCCCTCACATCCTTTTTTGGGATGAGACCCTGTCCATCATACTGTACATACATATACCAACTCGCACATATACCAACATTTGACCCGTTATAACCAAACACGTGCCAGATTTGTGAGATTGTAAGAGGCAGCTATACCAGGCTGCCCTCCACTGCCCCTCCAACCCCCTCCACACTGTGGGAACCGTTCCTCCGTCTCCAGACAGACTAATTACAGCTCAGCTTGTTTAACTCGGGTTTAATCACTGCGCTGGATTTAATCTTTCTTCTGAACGCAGCTATTTTTAAGCCCATCCACTGACTCTGCAGCACTGCCGGGTGGGAGGCCACACTGGGGATCTCTCGCTGCCTCTGCAGCAGTGACTCCCACCAGCTACTCACAGTGCCAGCCCTGGGGGGTGGGGGGTGAAGCAGGAGGTGGTGTACGCAGGACGTCCCTGTGTGGGAGCCGGAGGGCTGAGTGACTTGCAACCGAATATCAAATAACTCATCTCATTAGCTCATTATCTTTTCATTGGTCACACAAATGGTATATGGGGCAATTTAGAGCATCCATTTCACCTTAAAGTCATGTTTTTGGACTGTGGGAGAAAACCGGAGAACACAGAGAAAACCCACATGGCAATGAAGAGAACATGCAAACATCCACCCAGATCGGGATTCGAACTTGGAGCCCCAGTGCAGAGAGGTTGGATGTGCTGACCACAAAGTCAACATGCCATCATTTAACAAAGGGTCGGGGGGGGAGGTGAGATACACGCATGATATGGTGCCAATCAATTGCTGGTCACACACTCACAGACTATATAGGGGCAATTTAGAGCAGCCAAATCAACTTGAGTTTATATATATTTTTTGGACTGTGGGAGGAACCTACAGAAAACGGACATGAGGAGAACATGCAAACTCCACTCAGCGCTGAGAGGCCACCTTGCCGCCATCTAACGAATATTATAATGAAAAAATAAACTGTATTACAAGTCTTATCTAGATGGTACCACCCATTCAGAGCCTATGTAACATTTGTATGTTCTCCTCATCTTTAATTGGGTTTCCCAACACCCCCCCATATAGTTTAGTACAGTTTATGATATCAAATCTACACATTAATACTGAAGCGTATATACAGTATATTATATACATATATATATATATATATATATATATATATATATATATATATATATATATATATATATATATATATGTGTGTGTGTGTGTGTGTGTACATATATATGTGGGTGTGTATATATATGTATATATATATTAGCGCTTCCCGCATGTAGAGGAACTCAAATGAATTGTGGGTAATGCAGTCGTGCTAAGGCGTCCCACGCCGTCCCACGTTCTCACGACGATCCTCAGCCGAACGCTTTAAGGTCGAAAATATTTCCGTTGTCCAAAAATCAGTGTCTGTTTTGTTCTGGTGTCGTCGGGCAGAAGCGTGCCAGATTAATACCGCGGGCCTCGTTCTCCATGAAAATCAAAGGAGCATGTCCGAGCGATGACAAACGAAGGAGGAGGAGGTTGAAGGAGAGGAGAGCACATCCTCGCGAGGCACCCTGATGAAGACCAACAGCACCATCATTAAGAAATCCCCAGCAGAGGAGAGCGAGGGGGGGGGGGGGGGGCGACTCGCCGGCCCGACAAAAAAATGATGGAGCCCTATTTTGATTAAGGAGTTGTCTCTCAAGAATCTTTGGCGCAGAGCGAAAACAAGATGTTTTTCATTTGAGGCCGAGATTTATGCCTTTGAAAAATGTGGAAGTGGAAGTTGAATAATGGCGTATTGGCATGCTTTGCTTTCTTAATAGCTGTAATTGCTCATTTTTTTTTTTTCTTGCCTGCAAAAGGCCTTGCTGCTGTTTCCTTCCAGTACGATGAAGGATCCGTCTGCGGTGCGTTAATACATGATTTAACAGAAATGCTTCCGTCCAAGACAGCAGTGCACTCCGGAGAGAGGGTAATTTATTTAGACCCAACAAAAACGTGCTAAGTTACCGGCGAGGAAGACGGATGGAATTCTTATCTACCTGTAGCAGCGGCTCACTTCTTCGGCGGCTCGGACCTGATGGCTCACCGTCGACCTCGGCGCCTTCGTTTTGTGGAATCGGTGGAGGTGGGAGCCGCTGGGTTCCGAAGGGTCGTTGGGTGACGCCAAGGAGAAGCCGTCATCTGGAGATCACAGCATTGGGATGGACATCTGTGGACGATACGGAGCTGAAACATTCCAGGTTCGAATCCCGAGCTGGGATGTTCTCCCTATGCCCATCCATCCATTATCTTCTGCTTTATCCTATATTAGGGTTCTCCCTATGCCCATCCAGTGGAGAACGTTTGGGGCGCTGGGCAGATACACCCAGGACAGGATGCCAATCTATCGCTGGGCACACACTCACACACTCTATATGGGACAATTTGGAGCACTCAATTGACCTTGATCCATGTTTTTGGACTGTGGGAGGAAACCGGAGAACCTGGAGGAAACCCACGCGGACACGGGGAGAACATGGAAACTCAACCCAGATTGGGATTCGAACCGGGAATCCCCAGAATTGAGAGGAGAATATGCTAAACCACTAAGCCACCGTGCCGCCCGTTATCCCTTTGGATTTAAGGTAAATTCATTCATTCATTCATTCATTTATTATTCATTCATTATCTCCCACTTTATCCTCTATTAGGGTTGCGGTGGGGTTCCCCATGCCCATCCAGGGGAGAACGTCTTGGGTGCTGGGCAGATAGACCCAGGACAGGGCGCCAATCCATCGCTGGGCACACACTCACTCACACAGACACACTCTATATGGGGCAATTTTTCAGAATTCAATTGACGATCCATGTTTTTGGACTGTGGGAGGAAACCGGAGAACCCGGAGGAAACCCACGCAGACACGGGGAGAACATGGAAACTCCACGCAGATGGGGATTTGAACCGGGAATCCCTAGCGCTGAGAGGCGAACGTGCTAACCACTAAGCCACTGTGCCGCCTTAAGGTAAATTGAATGCTTTAAATTGCCCTATATAGTGTGTTCCATGTTCTCCCCGTGTCTGTGTGGGTTTCCTCCGGGTTCTCCGGTTTCCTTCCAGAAATGTTCTCCCTTGTATGGGCATGGGGAGCACTTCCCCACGACCCCACTGATAATGAATTAATAAATGAATGAATGAAGAGTCGCAAAAGAGAAGCGGTCGTCCACCGATCGCAGGGTTTTGAACCCTATTGGGATTTTGCGGCGCACTGAAGGGTCGCAAAAGAGAAGTGGTCGTCGGAAGATCACAGCGCCGAATCCTAACAGTCTCATCTGGCTCGTTTTTTTTCCGTCAGGAGACGAAAACTTCAAAGGACGTCGTCGGATCGAAGTCTCCGACATCCTGTGTGTGACTCCACCCCAAATGATTAGAGGTTCTAACTTCCCCCAGACCACCTAAGGCTTTACGGTGAAAGTTGCATCCATAAAAACAATAGCTTGAGTAGAACCGCGCTAGAACATGGTTCTGAGTGAGGAAGAAAAAAAAAAGAAAGAAAAATACAAGCGAGAGCAAGTTTCCGAAAGACAGAGTGGATGTGCGAGGGGGGAAAGAGGAGACAGATGGGCCGCTGCTCCACATGGCAACACCATCATCCTCCTCATCAGCGCTCCAGATCCATCCAGCACCATGGGGGAACGTGCACCGAGCACCGCTCCACCGAGAACTAGGCGACTGGGACTCTTCTCCCCGCCTCAGCGCTCCAATCTGCTGCCCATAAACATCTCCATTTAGCACGCATCTGGATCGCAGCTCCCACCAAGCACCTCATATTTTAGGCATGCAGCCACTTTTAATGCGGTGGGTGGAGATGATGCATCATTTATTCCCTCCGTCAAATTAAAGTGTCCAGAGTAACTACAGCAAAAGTCCTAACTAAGTTTGCAGAATCCCAATATAAAGCCAGAATTATGTGGACACCCCATAATTAATGAGGGAACGTGGACATGGACAGGTTACGGGGGAGAAGGGTCATCAGTAGATCGCAGCGTTGGGATGGACGTCTGTCGACAATACGGAGCTATAACGTCGTACTAAAGAGTCGCGAAGTACGGCATGGTGGCTTAGTGGTTTAGCACATTCTCCTCTCAGCGCTGGGAGCACTAAGCCACTGTGTCGCCCATTAAGGTAAATTAAATGCTCTAAATTGCCCCATATAGTGTTTGACGTGTGCCCAGCGATAGGTTGGCGTCCTGTCCTGGGTGTATCTGCCCAACGCCCGAAAATGTTCTCCCCTTTATGGGCATGGGGAACTCCTCTCCCCTCCTCCCCCATCCCTACTAGAGGATTAAGCGGAAAATAATGAATGAACGAATGAATAAAGAGTCGCCAAAGAGAAACGGTCGTCGGAAGATCACAGCGTTTCGGCCATATTGAGATTTTGCATCATTTATTGCCTTTTTAATTTATTGTCAAATCAAACTACAGAAAAGTTCTAACTAAGTTCGCAGAATCCCAATATAAAGCCAGAATTACGTGGACACCCCATTTCTAATTACTGAGGGAACGTGGACGGGGGGTTGGAAATTTGGAAGGAATCCCGGTCTAAATCTTTAAAACAAGTGAAGACTTCGGCCGAGAGCATGACGGATTGACGGACTGACTGACGGGACGCCGCCTGAGACACAATCCTTCAGGAATCTTTTTCTGAGAAGACAGAGAACTGATGCAATGTGTAGAATGTCAAAAGAACGTCAGCTGACCAAAGTAAACACTGGCGGAGGACACGCAGTATGAAGACCAGGTACAGAACACCGTGTGTTAGAGCAGCCGGCGGAAGTCTGACCGTGGATCAGTGAGGAGCTCATCTGTTGGTTCCAGGTACCAGATGAGAGGTTCGGGTGGCGGTGTGGAGTTGACACAGGACTGTAAGTGTGTGTCCGGCGATGGATCGGCGACCAGTCCCCAAAACGTTCTCCCCTGGATGGGCATGAGGAACCCTAGTAAAGGATGAAGCAGGTTAGCAATTTGCATGTTAGAGCACCCAACTTACCTTGAATCCATGTTTTTGGTCTGTGGAAGGATATCGGAGAACTTGGAAAACACCAATGCAGACATGAGGAGAACATGGCAACCCCACGGACGTGGAACCACCATGTCACTATGACGCCCATCTAAAGCTTCAAAACAAATTAATTTAATAGTTAGGACGTTCGCCTCTCGGAGCTGGAGATTCCAGGTTCGAATTCCCATCTGGGTGGAGTTTCCATATTCTCCCCGTGTCCGGGTTCTCCGGTTTCCTCCCACTTTCCAAAAACATGGATCAAGGTCAACTGAGTTCTGCAAATTGCCCCATATAGAGTGTGTCTGTGTGAGTGAGTGTGTGCCCAGCGATGGATTGGCACCCTGTCCTGGGTGTATCTGCCCAGCGCCTGAGACGTTCTCCCCGGATGGGCATGGGGAACCCCCCCCTTTATTTATACAGTATATATATATATATACATATATATATATATATATATATATATATATATATATATATATATATATATATATATATATAAAAGTGTGCAGACACACTGCTGTAACCCCATAACGAACCCGCAAATTACACCAAGATAAGTCGCAGCATGTTTGGGCCCAACGTAAACCCCGTTCAGTCCTTGTTGTCTTTCTTGTAGGCCTTTGTCTCATCGCGGTATAAACACTTTAAATGAGATGTCTTTGTGCTCAGCGTTAATGGCTGTAGATACAGCCCCGCACTGCGCTGGCTGTTTTTCAATATGCAAAGCCCTTGTCAAACAAGCGGCGATTGAGAGGCTACCAATTACAGCGACAGAGATGCTTATCGGCCACCGACTTAGTTCATCACCACCAACATGGAAGTGCTTTATTGATTGGCCATTGGGCAGCTAATAACACGGGTTATCTACATGCAGCATGAGACGAGCCGGATCGGGACCCGGACCCGATAAGCATCTATATGTCACCTGGAGAGGACGGTGAGGTCATGAAGCATGGACAGTATGGACTCCATGGACTCCAAGGTCAGGGGTTTTCCACAAGTCATACAGTGGACATACGTGTCCCAATACTTTGGTCTACACTATGCTTCTTGCTTTCTATCCCTGTGTGATGTATGTATGTCATGGAGACGAACGCCGTCGAAGCCTGTCCATTGATAGAACGCGTGTTCGGCGTCACCACATTCATCACTGTGACAGAACGACCCGCGTCCTCCACCAAAATGTCTGACCCTTAATACACACGGCCATACGTTCCTACAGTCTGGCCCTTCAAACGTATTACGGACATTACGGATGATGGACCATCGGCATCGAGCAACAAATCCTAATGCTTGGAATCCCAATCAGGGTGGAGTTTCCATGTTCTCCCCATGGGTTTCCTCCAGTTATACAGTAGACATACGTGTCCCAATACTTTGGTCTACACTATGCTTCTTGCTTTCTATCCCTGTGTGATGTATGTCATGGAGACGAGTGCCTGTCCATTGGTAGAACGTGTGTTTGGTGTCACCACATTTATCACTCTGACAGAACGACCCATGTCCTCCACCAAACTACGGTCCTCAGAGAAATCTCTGACCCTTAATACACACGGCCATACGTTCCCATAGTCTGGCCCTTCAAACGTATCACCCCGCAGCCTCATCTGTTCTCCGTTTACATACAGCGCCTCCTAATCCACGGACAACCCATGATGGACCATCGGCGTCGAGCAACAAATCCTAACTTGGTCATTCTTTCTGGGCGAAATGGGAGCAGTTGATAAAAAAAAAAAAAAAAAAAAAAAAGGAGATTACTGAACCGAAGTCCAAGGTTTTTTGCAATACTCTTGGGAGGAACCGCGGCTCGGCACAAGATTACATTTCAGTCCGGGGCCTCGTGTCAAACCGCGCCAGACGGGACAGGAAATTGTGTCCCTGTCACTGGGACGCTGGAGAAAAATGTAAATACCCTTCCCCAGAAAGGACACCTCATGTGCACCCTGGGGTCTCCCCGACATGCCCTCCATCCCACCACGCCCCGCCCCCACCCCAACGTGCCCATCTTGTCAGATCTGCCCGTTTAATAGCACATCCATATTGTCTTCTTTATTTTTTTCTACCTCACAGCCGCCATCATGTTCACTTAGGATGGAGTCGCTGTTGCCCGGCGGAGACGAGGCGAGGCGGAGTGAGGAGAGGAGGACCGGCATGAAGGCATGTGTTTAAAACCTGGGGAGAGTAAATACACAGAGCAATTACCATGTTAAAACACCGAAAACGGGAGCTGGCACGCCGAGGAAATGTCACTTCCGTAACGCGTAACTCTCTTTGTCAGCCGTGTTAAAACCATTGGCAAAAAATAAACAGGCCGTCCCGGAAAAGTGAAAACTCCCTCTGCAGTTCCCAAGGATACGATCATCCATCTCATCTCTGCTTTATCCTTTACTAGGGATTTCCATGCCCATCCAGGGGAGAACGTTTTGGGCACTGGGCAGTTACACCCAGGGCAGGGCGCCTGGTTAGCAATTTGCAAGTTAGGGCACCCAACTTAGCTTGAAGCCATGTTTTTGGTCTGTGGAATGAAACCAGAGATGTGGGAAACAGACATGGGGAGAACATAGAAACACATTGGGCTTGGACATGACAACTACCACTGTGCTGCCCTCTTCTGGATGAATGGTCAGTAATTCCCATAGACACATTACAGAGCCTTAGACCGTCTTTACACCCTTAAGTTCTTGCTTTTGACTCATAGGGTGTGGTAGAGCTTAGTCTGAAGGTTTGTGGTTCAAAGGTGGTTCCAAGGTTCACTGAAGTTACTGAAGCAATGTGTGGCCCTAACCCTCATTGCTCTACGGGTGACCTTGCGTTCTGACCCCAACAATTATATTAGAGATACATTATTGGCAAATTAGATAAATGTAATGATTGGAAATGAGGTTTTAAGGTATTGTTTACATCGAGGCGTAAAAAACTGCAGACCGCAGAGGGAGGTGTGTAGTCAGTGTAACACCAAGAACATTTCCACCAAATCTGACGTTCCCCAGCATCAGCACAAACGGTCAGCATCCGAGGGAACGAAGGCGCCCTGTTCACGTCGGCGAGTCCCAGGTGTGTCCAGAGCGGTGCCCTCACCCTTTGGCAGCGGCATTTGCAACATTCGAAGGCGGGAGCGATTTATCAATGCAAACTTAATAACATCTATTTGAATCTAACTAAAAAATCAATATTTCATTACCAAATTGTTAGCGGGAATGAAGAAGGATGGCGGAAGTCAGGACGGGCGCATGGGGAAGGAGGTGTCAGGAGGTTCGATGGGAAGACGGGATGATTCATGGGACCATCAGAAGAGCAAAGAGAAGGGGGGGGTGGTTCAGGAGGGGTGGTGAGTGTTTGGAGGTGGTAGCCGTGGAAGGGGGGGTGATTGGAGAGGCCCTACTCTCCCGTGACCTTGGCAAGAAGGGGAAAAGTATATATAAGAAAATGAAAGCAACTGTCAACTCTCTCCAGGCCAGGATCGGCCCATAAATCATACCCCTGAGGAGATAGCCGAGGGAGGGGAGGGGGAGTTAGCCCTCACACCTACACTCACTTTCCATAGAGTACATACACAGCCTACAGGGTTGCCCAGGGATCAGTCACAAGTTGCCCCCAGAGTACAGGAAGCTTCCCATTCAGGGGAGGTAGTCCGGGGGGCTGTCAAATGTCTTTAGGGGGATCTGGGCTTGGGTCCTAAGGTAATTAGGTTCACTGAAGTTACCATTTTGGGCCCTCAAGCAAGGCCCCATCCCTCAATGCTCCAGGGGTGCAGCAATAATTCCAGCAATTATTGTTTGCTCCGGTTTTGTTACTGAAGCCGGTTCCTGACCATCTCACTTTCATACAGGTGTGTAACCCCCCCCCCCCAAGTACCTCTGTCCAACTGGACAGCACGATGGAGGTCCCTTGACCACTTTGAACCGTACCATCCGCCAATAACCCTCAACACACATGCACCTTCATCTCAGTCACTGTTTTTTCCCAAATTTTATCTCATGTAGACATTAGGTCATTAGGTCCATTGTGGGCCCTCATGCTAGGTCCCCAACCCTAATTGCTCCAGGGGTGCTGCACCACACCCAACCCTGTGCTCTTAGGCCAAACCGTCAAGTTGGGATACTTGGACTAAAGCGGCCAGAACTTTATCCTGAAGTTCACAGCCATCTCCTCAAGCGATAATTGATTATTGAAAGGTGTGCACTTGCCAAAATGGATGTTCATCATCAGATACTAGTGTGCGTGTCAGATCATTAACCTATAGGCCCTTGGCCGGGAGGACCGTGGGGTACGGATGCAGGGAGATCACTCCAGCTCCTAATCGATGGGTCATTGGGAAACATCGATTCCAGCCTGCAGATGTACTCGGAAGGTGTGTATGGGCTCTACTGCAGAACCCTTTATCACGTTCCCCCCTCAATTCCGCCTAATCTCCTAAAGATTAGGTTTTTTAAAGACGGCCAGGCATGAAGCATTGCGCTAGGCGAGCTACACCGGTCTCTCGACTCGTCTCTGTAAGTGTTTTAGATAAGGTGATGAGCTAATAGCTACTTTCCAAATCAACTGAGAGTGTTCGGGAGAACAAATGGCGGTGCGTGAGCCTCGCTTTTATTCGGTATACATGAGGAAAATATGGAGCATCTGAAATATCTCGCCACAAATTGAACCAAAGAGGCGATTAGGCTTTAAACACTGTATTGATCGGGAATCAAGATCTGCTGTTTAATTATTGTTTGCGCCCGTTTTTGGTACAGAACCCGGGTCCTGAATACCCGGGTCCTGAATACCGGGTCCTGTATATCACCTTCATACAGGTGTGTAATACATTCACATTACATTTGGTAATTTAAGCGACTTACAAGGTGAGCACAGGATCGGCCAAAGCACCACTGGAGGGCCCTACTCAAGGACCCACATCGGTAACTTTAGTGCCTGGGATTTGAACCCACAACCTTCATATCGATAGCCCAACACCCTAACCACTGAACTACCACTCCCTCATACAGAAGACAATTTGGGAGGGGGGTTGGGTTTGAGAGGTTTGCAAACCCTGGTTAACCCGTCAGCCACCTACCTTCACCGGCCACTTTATTAGATACACCTCCTTCATAAGTTATACAGATGGACTTACGTTCTGTAGTCCATTTGTTGTCCTACTTCGTTAGCCCCCTTTACTTTATTCTAGGACTTCATGTTTTGGGACTTCCTATAAACTCAAAGCACTCCAGTTGGGACCCAAGTCCCTTAAAAAAACAGGACACCACAAGTACCTCTGTCCAACTGGACAGCACGATGGAGGTCCCTTGACCACTTTGAACAGTACCATCCACCATTTAACCGTCTTGCACGACACCTCAACCAACCCGCACCCTCATGGATAACTACGCCTTTCCGCCAGGCACTCCGGTCTCCCACCCGCACCCGTACTCCCACCCGTCAGAGCGCCGATCCACTTTTCCGACAGAGCTCCAGATTGTGAGCGCATCAGGTGACAATTAAGACGTAACGAAATAAATTGTTGGCTGTCACTTTTGTTTACCCCTGCTGTCTCGCTGCTCTCCCGCGGCACCACAACTTAATGGCGGCGTCGGCGGTGGAGGTTGCGACGTGCGCCTCGCGAGAACGGCCGTCCGCTAACCCATTTAAGGAGGACGTGCGGTCGGGGGTGCAGAAGCCAGTCCGGTTGTTTACCGCGACTTCTCCTCGTTTCCGGTTTCCAACGGCCTATAAACACCGAGCGAGCGCTAAATAATTCATCGGCCAGTAACATTAAACAACTGTTAACACGCTCAAATAATTAGTTATGCTTGCTTGACATGTTTGCATCTTTAATAATTAATGCGTTTGTCTTAATTACCAACAACACTATTTTGGCCTTGTTATTCCTTATTTTCGGGGGAAAAGATGGGAAAAAAAGGCAATTACGCCATAAATATTAATTAGATACCCTGATTATAATCCAGCCGAGGCAGAGCGAGGCTGGGCTCGTTTTTTTTTGGGTTTATACAGTTATAAATCTCTCTCCTCTCTTTTTGGACAGGTATCTAAGAGACGTCTTTATTGGTGTCTTTGAATAAAGTATTGTGTGCACGGGCGTGATCACATTTGGAGAAACATTACCGCTGTCAATGGTCTGTGATGATTAATGCAATAATTATGGTAATGTTATTAAGCGGAATTATAAATGCAATCACATTAATCATGGATCTTCCGCATTCTGCAGCTGAGTATCTATTCTCTCTAAACTCCAAGACTCCAGAGAGACAAAAGAGCACAAAAAGGCAGGAGACAATTAGCGAGTGGAACCAACCAGGAACATCCATGCGAGTGCACTCGAAACGAGGCCAAAAGTTTGGCTCAAACACTTGCAGGACCCACTTCTACTGGGGGGGGGGGGTGTGATGGAAAGTTTAGTTGGTAGTTCCTTGGATGAGTTTGCATTGAAAGACGATTCAGGGTGCCGTAGTGGTTCGGCATGTTCACCTCTCAGCGCTGGGGACGAGGTTCTAATCCCAGTCTGGGTGGAGTTTACATGTTCTCCTCGTGTACGGCATGGATTCAATGAAAATTGGTTAGCAAATCGCCCTGTGTGTGTAAGTGAGTTTGTGCCCAGTGAGGGGTTGACGCTCTATCCTGGTTGTCTCCACCCAGTGCCCGAAGGTTCACCCTTGGATGGGCGTAGGGAACCCCTTCACCTCCGGACCACTGGTATAGGATTAATCGGAAGATAATGTGTAAAGAATGAAGGTCAATTTAGCACCATGGCCCAAGAGCAGAATTTTCCCACTTGCCCAAAGGAGTACTGGTTGCGAGACTTAGCCATGTGGGCAGCACTGCCAAATCTTTACCAGATGTGTTTTAGAACATGTGGACCATATAAGTGATGTTTTTCAACCCACGTGTAGGTGGCAGCATCATATTTGGACCCCGATATGTTTTCAGTACATATGAGGACCACAGTATGATCCAAAGAAGGTTCATGAAGGCATGACTGTGGAATTCGTGGATGGGTACCCCCAACCTCAATCCCACCACAGCAAAATGTCTGTGGGTCAGGTCCTGTCTAACTTCACTAATGCTCTTGGGTATAATCGGGTTAATACTTCCCCAATCGTACTCCAAAATCTTGTAGAACGTCCCCTGAATATAAAACCATCTATGAAACCTCTGTCAGAGGCTCCCGGGCCCGTTTTATTAAGTTCGTCGGCTTTGAGACCTATCCCACCCCCGTGACCGGCGTCTCCCAGACGCCCGGTGCTCCAGCTGTCAATGAGAAAGTGGATGACTTTGGGAGGTCTTTGACGCTAAGAGACCGGGCGAGCGAGCCGTTTTCATTTTTCTGCCAGTAGATTAAAAGGCAAATGAACGACACTCCTCGACACCCCGAATCGCCCCCTGCCATTAATATTTCACACTGATGGCAGCTGTTTATCACAACAGGGCAGAATTAAAGATGCAGAGGAAGGCAGGGCGGAGGAAAACGAAGGATGTTATGGCCCGAGGTACTCGTGAAATATGTTAGCACGGCGAAGCAGGAAGGAAAAGAAAGAGATGCGCCGGCGTTCGCCGTGGAGAAGTTGCGACGCAGGTTTTAAAAAGTCAGAAGAGCTTCATTAAACAAACACATCCTTCTAAATAAAAACACATTTGCATTAAAGGGCGTCTGCACTGTTGTGGATATTGAGAGGAGATTCAGCACCGAATTGAAACGAGTCAAGGATGAATCAGCAAAATGATTACGGCCCAAATCCTTCATTTTCACTCGGCTCATTTGCCTAAAGGACTGTCGGCTGTGAGACGTGGGCCTTTCAGCACCTCGGGGGCACCTCCAAAAAGGCCATATGAGTGATGATATATGTGGGCCACTTCTGGCCCACGTTTTGGTAACAGCACCATGTATATTCCTAAAACACTTGGGCGTGGTATGGTGGTGCTACCAATATGTGGGCCATATGAGTGATGTTATTAAATGTAAACCAGATGTGTTTTAGAACATGTGGGCCATATGAGTGATGTTAAATGTGGGCCATGTCCGGCCCACGTTTTGGTAGCACCACCATGTATATACCTAAAACACTTGGGCACGGTATAGTGGTGCTACCAAAACGTGGGCCATATGAGTTATATGTGGGCCACTTCCGGCCCACGTTTTGGTAGCAACATCATACCACGCCTAAGTGTTTTAGGTATATACATGGACCTCCTTCGGTTCAATGCAGTGCGCCAGTGCCGACGTGGGACCAGCAGAGCGGTATCTTCGCTCACAGTGAGCTGGATGCTATCTGAGTAACGTCAGGAATTAACTTCATTGCTCTTATCTGTATATTGTGTGGGATAATGACCATGAAACATGTGGACTATCAGTGACACCCTCGATTGGAAATGTCCATATTAGGCAGTATGCAAATGCCTTCCACGGGGTATAAATCCCAGCAGGAGACAGCCAGCCAACCCGGGGCGATGATTAAAGCGCGTACGCCCAAGAAGAAGTGGCGTAAAATGGGAAGAGCGGGGGAAAGGCGGTCAGAGCTGATATTATAATGGGTGAATATAGTAAGTGATAACCATCGACTGAACCGAAACCAGTCAATGGAACAGAAACAAGTGCATCCTTCCTCGGGACGCGTTAACGGTGTGCCGCAGCTCTTTAGGCGAGCCCACGCCATCGATAGCTGTCAGTCTAAAATGACTCTGAGCGTCAGTATGTGCTCGCCGCAGCACATTCCCGAAATAGGACGCATTGACTTTTCAATCTCTTAATGTTGCAAATCACCCATCACGCCGCGCTATCACCACATTGTTATAAACTCTTAAAATGCAGCTCGTGGCAAGATCCAGCAGATAGCTTTTGCTAGATGAGAGCTCGCCGCCTTCCGCCTCGTCGTACAGAATGGGGCTTCAGCCACACGGAGGCCATCGCTCAAACAACGCACCAGCCACAAGGTGAACGGCAAAAAAGGAGCTTTCCATTTTCTTGATGTCACTTCATTTCCCAGTCTGCTTAACACCAAGACACGAATCACACCCCGACCCAATAACATGTACTATGGGTGTATTTAGATAATGGTCTTCTACCTTTTAATATACAGTCCATTGTACGGCCACGCTGTGTGTTTATAGATTACCGTGACAACCTGCCCGGCTTTGTTTACCAGTGAGAGCTCCGGCTACCAGGTACCTTTGTCGACGACCGTACAGACGATGGTCAGTAGTTGAATAAAAAAAAAAAAAAAAAAAAAAAAAACTCTGACCATCAATTACAACTTCCGCACCAGTCACCCACTTCGTCTTCAAACGACTCCCACTTTGATTCCGATTCCGAAGTTGTAACTTCATATCTAAAACGTAAATATCATAAACTGTTAAGTGTTAATGTTTTGTAAAATTCTTCGTAATTTACATAGTTTGTAAAATCGTTTTAACCTCACTAAGCACTTTGTAAATTTGTACTAGGAAACAATCGCAAAAGTGTTAAGAAATGTTAATAATAATATTTATCAAAAGTCTTATATCGAAAAATTACAAGGAGTCTGATTTGTTCGTAACTCACGACATTGTTCCTCTGAACAGCCTTGAACTGTATAAATACAAACTTGAACTATGTAAATAATTTTTACATAGTAAAAAATAGTATTTCTAAAGAACTTCCAAATTTACATAGTACATAAAATCATTTAACTCACTAAGTATTTTGTAAGTTTGTACTTCGGAACGATCTTAAATTATTAAGTAATAATAATAATAATAATTTCTCAAAAGTCATCGTAACTTATGTAATACATGAAATTATTCATAGATTACAAGGAGTCTGATCTATTCGTAATTTATAAAGTACTTTGCGACCTTGAACCTACGTACGATCTTGAATTGTAAGGTAATAATGTATTTTTAAAGAACTTCATAATTTACATAGTAAGTAAAATTGTTAAACTCACTAAGCACCTTGTAAGTTTGTACTTCAGGACAATTCTAAATTGTTAAGTAATAATATAATAAGTCTTAATAATAAGTCTTCATAACTTATGTAATACGTGAAATTATTCATAAATTACAAAGAACCTGATCGATTCGTAACTTACAAAGTGCTTTGCGACCTTGAACCTACGTATGATCTTGAATTTTAAGGTAATAATAATGTATTTTTAAAGAACTTAGGAACTTACATAGTACATAAAATCATTAAACTCACAAAGTACTTCGTGACTTTGCACCTACGATGAATCTTGAATTGTTAAGTAATAATAAACTAAATGTAAATTACGTACTACATTATATACGACTACCATCGGCAAAAATTTTGATTTCTGAGATATTTCTGAAAATGAAGACGGTATAATTTTTGCTGCGCAAATTCGACAGTCAGTGGGAGGAGCAATTGTTTGGACGTTTGGACGTGTTCCACGCCTTTACCACGGAAGCTCCGGTGTCTTACTAAAGCAACATATTAAGCACCCTCATAAACACAGTATGTCAACATTGATGGTTGGCCCACAAACCGATGAGTGATACATAAAAATAAACATAATACTTGAAAGGCATCTAACCCCACGGTCATCAAATGCCAGGTTCTGCAATGTCACGGAACCAGATTTATGGGCTTCTTGTGAAAGACATTATTTGTGCTTGACAGTCTTAATCATTCACGCTCTTTCCCGGCGCCCGGCTTCTCTTTTCCCGCCGCCCGTCATGGATTATTGAAATAGAAAAATAACAAATGGGAGAAAAGGGCCCAGGAGCGGTTTCAAAATGTCAGGTTTGTACTTACAGCTGTATGCTGGGAGACAGGGTCAAGGGCTTCAATTATTTGTATATGGTGCAGGCGGCTCGACAAGAAAGGTTATGTCACCCGGTAGCTATTTACCCTCCGATTTGAATGGGTCTGATATTCAAGCGCCGGCCCAGTGGCACTGATACGGAACAGATCTAGCATTTGTGCGGAATGGAAAGAGCAGCAGGGAGGGGAGAGATTGACAGGCAGGGAGCGAGGGGTGGAGGATGCCCAGAGACTAGCGCCTGGCTTTGTGTCGCCGCCACCGCCGCTGCGCCGGTATGTGTCCGAGATGATGGCGCGGTAATGTGCGTCTGATCCGTGCAAGATTGCGGCACGTCCCAGAATCCTCCGGGATGCTGCTGCGAAAGGATGCGGAGGCGGTGCATCCATCATGGAGGTGGGGCGGGTGGAGATCGGATTTGTCTTATGGCGTAATAAATAATAAGAATTTATTATTTGTATATTATTATTATTATTTAATTTTATTATTATTTTTTTAATGTTTCTGATCCGTGCAAGTTTGTGGCACGTCCCAGAATCCTCCGGGATGCTGCAGCAAAGGATGCAGAGGCAGTGCTTCAAACACATTGAGATGGGGCAGGTGGAGATGGGATTTGTGTTACAGCGTAATAAATTTAAGGCGTAAAAATGCATTATTTTTTATTATATTATTATTATTATTATTATTCATTCATTCATTATCTTCCGCATTATCCTATATTAGGGTCGTGGGGGGGTTCCCCATGCCCATCCAGGGGAACGTTTCGGGCGCTGGGCAGATACACCCGGGACAGGGCGACAATCTATCACTGGGCACACACTCACTCACACATACACACTCTATATGGGGCAATTTGGAGAATTCAATTGACCTTGATCCATGTTTTTGGACTGTGGCAGGAAACCGGAGAACCCGGAGGAAACCCACACGGATACAGGGAGAACATGGAAACTCCACCCAGATTTGGATTCGAACCTGGAATCCCCAGCGCTGAGAGGAGAACATGCTAAGCCACCGTGCTGCATTTTTAATGTATTCTTTTTAATATTATTTCATTATTATTACTCCATCTGCCCCCCCACCATAAGTGTACATCAGCAGCGGGATACCGTTTCTGCATCCTGAACACTTGAACCCAATGACTGTACCTTTGGCTACCGAATTACCCCCCCACCCCCCACCACAGCATCCCTCCAACTTTATTCCCGGACTCGGATTCAAATGGGCGAACGTCGTCGGCGAGGGATTCATCACCCCACGACGGTCCTGACGATCAGCCGGATTCGAGTCTGAAATGATGGCGCTGGGAACGGGTGACATTAACGGCTGCCGTCCTGCCTCGTGAAAGTCGCCTTGCCCCAAACGAGCGCCCAGGCCGCCCTTAAACCCCCCCTCCACCTTTACCGAGTTAGCGAGAGTGATATGAAATTTCTAAATGTCATTAATTGACACCTTTTCCTCCCCGAGATGTCAGCCGGGAGACAGAAAGGTCACGGCTCGGAGGCGGCATATTTATATATATATTTATATTTCCCCGCCGGGGTGAATTATGGCTGTCGTTAACGAGAGGGAATGGACGGCCAGGCCTGACTGAAAGCCTCCATCGATCCGGCCCTGCCAGGGTCATCGGAACACCTTTACAGGGGTTGAAGGGTGCGCGGCAAGAGTGGGGCGGGGTGCCGGACATGCTCTGAGGTAAGCTTTAATTAAGTACAAATCTTACAGACCCACGAATCAGGCAGAAACTCTGGCAACGTCGCTGCGGGCGAACCGCACGTTCGGTAGCCCCGTGTCCACGATCTCCTGATAATGAAGTCGCTCGTGCCATCGGAGGCTCCGACGAAGGCGTTCGCACCACACCGTCTATGCTCGCTGACCCCGCCCGCTCACGCCCGCTCTGTTGTTTGACAGCAGTGGGCCGAACGGCGCTACTTTCCAAATATGCGCGGCGCACGATGTGGCCACATGGCATTTAACTTGAGAAATGGTTTTCTGCTTCAGCCGTCACCATTTGTGCCTTGATTTTGGGGGTGTGGGGGGTGATCAGGGGTTGGCGGTACGGAGGAAATGGCTTGTTTTTTTGTTTTTTTTTAACTTTCCTGACGCCGTTAGACATCAGCGTGTTTTGTTGGTATGCGTGTAGCGTGCGAGGGGGCCATGTTGCGGGTGCTGCAGCAGATGAGAGCGGGCGGGGTACGGGGTGGGGGAGCACGGATTCTTATCTAAAGAGGAGATAAATGTTTAATTAAGCCGGGTGATAATTGAAGGATCTGCTTAAGACGTTTTCACCAAACGGCATTTTAATTTCACTTTTTTTTTTTTTGTGCGTAAAAAATAAAAAAAAAAGCCGAAGGAATGCAAAGCGTCTCGAGAAAAAAAATAACAAATTAGTTCAAGAAAAAAAAAAAAAACACAGATCTGAACCGGTGGGTTAGTGCTGTGTGTGTGTGTATTGTGGTGTATATATATAGTGTGAGTGTGTGTATTGTGATATGTAATGTGAGATGTGTGTGGTTAGTGCTGTGTGTATTGTGGTGTGTGTGTGTGTGTGTGTGGTTAGTGCTGTGTATGTGTATTGTGGTGTGTATATATATAGTGTGAGTGTGTGTATTGTGATATGTAATGTGAGATGTGTGTGGTTAGTGCTGTGTGTATTGTGGTGTGTGTGTGTGGTTAGTGCTGTGTGTATTGTGGTGTGTGTGTGTGGTTAGTGCTGTGTATGTGTATTGTGGTGTGTATATATATAGTGTGAGTGTGTGTATTGTGATATGTAATGTGAGATGTGTGTGGTTAGTGCTGTGTGTATTGTGGAGTGTGTGTGTGGTTAGTGCTGTGTATGTGTATTTTGGTATATATACAGTGTGAGTGTGTGTATTGTGATATGTAATGTGAGTTGTGTGTGGTGTGTGTGTGTGTGTGTATTGTGGTATATATATATTGTGTGAGTGTGTGTATTGTGATATGTAACGTGGGATGTGTGTGGTGTGTCTGTGTGTGTGTGGTTAGTGCTGTGTATGTGTATTGTGGTATGTATACTGTGTGTGTGTATTGTGCTGATGTGTGTGTGGTAAGTGCTGTGTGTGTGTATTGTAGAATGTATTGTGGTAAGTAGTGTGAGGTGTGTGTAGTGTGGGATGTAAAGTTAGTTCTGTATGTGTGTGTATTGTGTTATATATTGTGTGTGTATTTTGGTGCGTGTGTGTGTGTGTGCTTGTGTATTGTGGTATATATTGTGTGTGTGTGTGTGTATTGTGGGATGTGAGGTTAGTCCTGTATGTGTGTGTGTGTGTTTTTAGGTGTATGTAGTGTGGTATGTGTGTGTTTTTACTCACACTCACACTCACACACACACACACAGTGCACAGTTCCTCTATCAGGTCATTCAGACTGATCTAATTGACAGTACTGGAGCTGTACCTAATAAAGTGGCCGGTGATGAAGCGAGCACCAGCATCCCGAAAACCACCACAGCTAGGGGGCGCAATAACCGCGAGCACAACATTTCAATGTCACAATCCTCGCAGTGCAGATAAGCCGCGCTGACCGTTAATGACTTCATGATGTGTCACGCAGAGGGGAGGGGTCACAGAGGATGCCCCGCCCACCTGCCCCGCCCTCTTTCCAAACCCGGCCAAATGGCTGAGTACCAATCTAAACAAGCGTTTATGTAAAGCCCTAAATCTGATCACGAAGCGGGCAGAAGAAGGACGCAGGAGTTTGGACAGGAGGCGGGGATGGGGACGGGGGGATGGGGGGACGGGGGAATCCTGAATCACTTCCTGTACAGAAACAAAGTGACTTTCATGTGGTGCGGGTTCTAATTAAGGGGAACATTTTTGGAGGGTTAGCAGGAGCATTAAAATGCCCAGACACGCCATAAGTCACGGGGCAGGATCTGAGGCACTAAGGCAGTAAAGCGGCCTCGGCGGCGCTGAGGCAGCGGCGGAATGTCGTCCGACATCGCGTTACGCTCGCCATGACAGAAATACGGCGGGAGAACATGCACGGAACATCAGGGAGATTTAGGGGACTTGCCTGGCGGTGGCAGACGTGCGGTTTTAATACGCTGTACCTGTTTCCTCTGCCTTTAAACCACTCACTCGCCCCGGACATCATCCCAAAAAATAAACACTAAACTGGACCTCTGCTCTCGGACGGATCAATGGATTTATTGATTAATCCAACTGGACGCATCATCAAGTTTCTTAAGTCATTCATCTAGAGGTGTCCCCCCCCCCGCTTACAGGTATCCCATCCATCACGGGACAAGACTTCCAGTTAGAACCATGAGACAGTTTAGGGGGACTATTGGAGGTGGACTGTTGGAGCGTGACTGTGGGAGGGGACTCTGGGGGGGGGCTGTGGTGGGTGGGTTGTTGGAGGGGACTGTGGGGAGACGACAGTGGGGGGGGGGGGCTGTGGAAGGTGGACTGTTGGAGGGGGACTATGGGGGGGAGACTGTGGGAGGGAGGCTGTGAGAGGATACAGTGGGGGGGGGACTGTAGGGGGGGGACATCAGGGGGACTGTGGGAGGAGACAGTTGGGGGGACTGTAGGAGGGAGACTGAGGGAGGGGACATCGGGGGGACTGTGGGAGGAGACAGTTGGGGAGACTGTAGGAGGAAGACTGTAGGAGGGAGACTGAGGGAGGGGACATCGGGGGGACTGTGGGAGGAGACAGTTGGGGGGACTGTAGGAGGGGGACTGTGGGAGGAGACATCGGGGGGACTGTGGGAGGAGACTGTTGGAGGGGGACTGTGGGAGGAGACAGTGGGGGGGGGGGGACTGTTGGAGGGGACTGTTGCAGTATCACCTGAAGGGCCTTCCCCAAAATGTTTCTATAAAATGTCCACAAAGTTTAAACACGCGAATGAATCCGTGGCGTCTTATGTTGAGAACTCATTCCATCAGATCTGTGTATTGATTAATTGATCGATTGATTGATTATTAGTTTTGTATTTAAAGCAGGATCCCTGGCCGCAAACTTGTCCCGTGCAAGAAACTGCGAATTCAGCGGCGTGGCAAATGTGTCTCTTAAACCAATCAGGCGGCTGACCCCTCCCCCTCCAATCACCTGCCAATGAGTGATGAACGGCATTATCAGATGGCCGAAACCCAATCTGCCGTCCAGAGACCGCCGTGTCCGCACGCCGGTGATGAATGAGACGCGGTGTCCGCTCGGGTCACGTGGTCCCAGCCCGGCGTGGTTCCGGCGAGGCGGTGCGACTCGACCAATAGCAAAACGGCGAGAGTGATCCCAGAGCCGCGCCCTCTGTGAACGCGCTAATCAACTGAAGTGCCCTTGGTCCACCGGAAGATTTGGACCGCTTGACCACTGATGGAGAATGAGGATGGTGTGTGTGTGTGTGTGTGTGTGTGTGTGTGTGTGTGTGTCGGGGAGCGTGAGCATGGGTGGTAAATGGTGAAGGGGTCAGTGGGGTGGGTTTTCAGCGAGTGACAGTTTTAACTCTTTTCAAATGTACGGCGTGATTAATGAGGGTCTTTTACGGCGAGCGGGCGCAGCGGTTCGGGGCCAGTCACGGGCCTGAGAGTATTGACATCTCCATTATTTAGCGAGTGATCGGAGCGGCCGAAGGGCCCCTGATTAGAAAACAATAAATGCTGTTATTGGTGATCCGGCCCTAAGCAGAACACTGCAAATGTATGTCCAAGCTTTTCTAATTACTGTGACCAAGTGCGCACCGGACAGTGATAAACCAAGAGCAATAGAGCGCTCCTGTGGGTGCAGGGGGGTGGGGGGGGAGGTTGGTGGGGGGGGGGGGGTGCAGGGAGCGCTATGTGATTAAAGACGCTGTGGATCTCAGAGCCGAACAAATTCTGGTGTTGGCAGATTCTTTTTAAAGAATTTTTATATATATTCATTCACACACACACACACACACACACACACACACACACACAACACACACACACACACACACATGCAGATACAGAGAGAGAGACACACACGCACATACATACATACATAGACACTGACACAATCACACACACACACACACTCATAGACACACACACAGACATTGGCACACAATCGCACACAGACACACACATAGACACACACACAGACACTGACACACAATCGCACACAGACACACACATACATAAATTCATACATACATATGACACACACACACACACACACACACATATATAGTCACAAACACACACAAACAAACACACACACACACACACACACACACATTCATAGATAGACACACACACACAGACACAAACACACACATACATACATAGACACAGACACACATACACACAGAGAGACAGACACACATACAAAGACACACACATACTTGTATTTATATTTTTTACTGTCTCTGTTGTTACTGTTTGTAATTATGTACATTTTTGTAGTTTTATTGTTGTTTTTGTTTTGTACTTCGGCTTTGGGCAACACAAAAGTAACGTTTGTCATTTTAATAAAGCTTCTAAAATTGAAATGGAGCGCGAGAGAAAGAGATTAAGAGAAAGAGAGAGAGCGAGAGAGAGAGAGAGACTGGCAGCGTAACGCCCAGTGTGCAGCTTCAGAGAGAAACGCCGTGTCAGAACCATCACTGAATGTCTTATACGGTAGAACTATAAAGTGCTCGAACCCAGGGGCCCTTAAGCAAGGCCCCTTAACCCATCCTACTTTAAGTGTTCACTGAAGAAGAGAAGAAGAAGATAACTTCTACTGTGTATAAATAATGACACGGCGGCTGCGTCCCAATCCCATCACTACCAACTACATCCAGTGGGGGTGCACTAGAGTACAGATCAGTCTGCTGTTGAACACAGTTCTGTTGAACATCTTGGCTGCAATATTACTACATGCACAAGGTGAAACTGCATATAGAAGATCAGGTGGTGAGTCCCCGGCCCCGGCCCCGGCCCCGCCCCCGGGTCTCCGGCGCGCACACCGGCTCCTGCAGACACGTCTGCGGCTGACATTTGCAGCTCGGGGAGCGAAGCCCACGCCGTTTAATGAGAAAAACTTTTCTGCGTGCTGAAATATTAATATCTAATTTTAAAACGCGGTGACGACGGCGTCTCTACACCAATACGGTGAGACGCTCCGGAACCTACGGAGGCAATTATACGCATATTAGAACTAAACGGCGAACATTATTCACGCGCACTGTTTATACGGCGGTCTTTATAAAGACGGCAGACTTCATTCTGGAGACGACAGCGTCATTCGCGTCGTTCTCTTCGTTTGTTTTCGTTTTAACGGAGCAGACTGAAGGCTGCAGATGATTCGGGTTCCAGTCGCACCGCCACGCGCAACCAGTTTAATAAAGAGCCTGAGGAACAAACTGAAATACAAGCTTTCATTTCTAAGATACGTTTAATGGAAATAAAACAAGTGGACGTGGTGGAGGTGGTGGTGCGGGGCGGCGATGGAAGTTGAAGTGGTGGGGCGAGGTGGTGAAGGAAGTGGTGGAGGTGGGACGGTGGTGGAAGTGGAGGAGGTGTGATGGAGGCAGGGCAGTGAAAGAAGTGGTAGAGGCGGGGTGGTGAAGGAAGAGGTGGAGGCGGGGTGGTGGTGGTGGTGCATCAGACACAGCAGTGCTGCTGGAATCAATTACAAAAAATTAAAAGATGGGACTACAGATGTTTGGGAGTACCCAGTGTGAGGGGGGTGCATTAGAGTGTGTGTGTGTGTGTGTGTGTGTGTAAGCAGGTACCTCCATGGCATTGGCTCTGAGGCTGATGGGAAGGAGGAAGATGGAGGTTTTTTTTATTTCATACAGGATTTATGTCAGGCCCGAGCCCCCAAAATAGCAGTTCTCCACCTGCCCAGGATTTACGTGTCACTTAATGGGATGAGACAGACGCGTCCTTGACAACTACACCTGTCAGCGGCCGTGAACGACAGGGCCGGAGCGAGAACCCGTCCCCAAATCCCCCTCATCAAAAATAACGGCAGGCAAATCAAACCGGAGCGCCGAATGGAGGCACTAATCAGCTCCTGCACATCACTCACTCAAAGCCAGCTGAGAGAGAGCGAGAGACAGAGACACAGAGAGAGAGAGAGAGAGAGAGAGAGAGAGAGAGAGAGAGAGAGAGAGAGACAGAGAGAGAGAGAGAGAGAGAGAGAGAGAGACAGAGAGAGAGACAGAGACAGAGAGAGAGAGAGCGAGAGACAGAGAGACAGAGAGAGAGAGAGAGAGAGAGAGAGAGAGAGACAGAGAGACAGAGAGACAGACAGAGAGAGAGAGAGAGAGAGACAGACATCCCTGGGTAAGTTCTTGGTTCTGTATTGTGGATGATCCCAACCTTGGGATGTTCCATTATACATTCATTCATTCATCATCTTCCGCTTTATCCTATATTAGGGTCGTGGGGGGGGGGGGGGGGATTTGAGGAACTCAATTGACTTGATCCATGTTTTTGGACTGTGGGAGGAAACCGGAGAACCTGGAGGAAACCCACGCAGACACGGGGAGAACATGGAAACTCCACCCAGATGGGGATTCGAACCGGGAATCCCTAGCGCTGAGAGGAGAACATGCTAACCACTAAGCCACCGTGCCGCCCGTTCCATTATTCAAAGAACCCTAATTAACATATCATCTCATGAGTTCCACTTACACTAGGAACCAGGGTTGAGAGGGTTCCCCATGCCCAGCCAGAGGATAAAATTTTTGGATGTTGGGTAGAAACACCCAGGATAGGATGCCTATCCATCCCTGTGCACACTCACACACACACTATATAGTAGGGGCAATTTTGAGCAGCCAATTCACCTTGAATCTGGAGGAGAGGAAACTGGAGGAAGCCAACGTGGACACAGGGAGAACATGGAAACCAGATCGAGATTTGAACCTGGAAACCCAGGCGCTGAGAGGAGAACGTGCTGCCACTACACCCCGGTGCCGCCTCCTAATTAACATATGCATCATGAATAATTAATGTCGGGTTAAAATCTGTGCTGTTCAATGCGTGGCTCAGGATCGTGACTTAAATCGAGAACATGCAGAGAAAAATGTCTGCTAAAGTATGTCGCCCAATAAATGCCCCTCAAAAATTGCCCGGCGCCGCCCCCCTAATTAACATAAGCATCATGAATAATTAATGTTGGGTTCAAATCTGTGCTGTTCGAACGAATGGAACTGACCATCGAGAACAACGCCGAAAAATGTCTGCTGAAGCATGTTGCACAATAATTGCCCCACAATAATTGCCACCCCCCACTCAGGTGATTCTCCCAAAGACCGCACAAGTCCAAATAGTCGCTCGCCACACGCAAAAAAAACTAATTACTTTTCCAGAAGACGTGTAAATCAGAGGACGGCGCCATCTGCGGCGCTCTCGCACGCCGCTCTCGCACGCCGCTCTCGCACGCCGCTCTCGCACGCCGCTCTCGCACGCCGCTCTCGAGGACGTCCGGACCCGGAGACGGATGACGCCCGCGCCGTCGTAGAGCGCCATCTCTCACCGTGTCGATTCATTCCAGATTTCGGCGAGCGGCGCGGCGCGGCGCAGACACGAGTTGCGAGAGTACACTATCTGATAGTTCGCCTTAACACTCGCGCGTCAGCGGCCGCCGTCTAATCCATCACCACGGCGACTCCTATCTCTCCTCCTCAGCATCCGCCGTGTCAGCGTGACGCATCTTTACGGCCTGCCCATTAGGAGAGCCAGCCTGCCGGAGGGGGAACTCGGAGAAAGAGAGCAAGGGCGGTTCGGGGGGCAGGTACCGTGGACGAGCGCAAGAGAAGACCCGGCGACCCAGGCCGCAGATCCTATGGCAGAACCTGCCCGATCTGGCGCTCTCCCCATAAGGGTGGGCGGGGCCTGGCGCCGGCGCCGGACACGCGGCCCGAGATGGCCCATCTGCGGCGTTTGCAGGTGTTCGGAATGATGGTATTATTAGCTCTATCCGCTCGTCTTTGAGTTTTATGGGCGTTTTAGTACCCCCGGCCTCAATCTGGTGGAGGTTCGGCGGGGTAAAATATATCCGCGCACCGCCATCTGTCTGCGGAGGAACACACATACCGTCTCGGGCGAGGGTGGGGGGGGGGGGGTGTCCCGCTTTACGAGGGCATAGCTTTAGGTTTCATTATTCACTGCTGACTCGGAGGGGGGGGAGCGGGGGGGTTTTGGGGTGTGTGTGGGGGGGGTGGTCGTCGTCCACGTGAGGAGGTGTCGAGCGGAGACGAGGCGATGTGCTGAGGACTTGTTTTGACGACTCGCTGAAAGCATTTACATAATGCTCAAAATAATCACCAAATAATTAGCCAGCTTCTGTCGGGGCTCTTCGAGGCAGCATGGTATCGGTGTCAGACGCAGAGACAGAGAGAGAGAGAGAGAGAGAGAGACAGCGGGACAGGGAAACGGTAGGACAGTGAGACGGAGAGAGAAAGAGAGACAGCGGGGGTGGGAAACGGTGAGGACAGTGAGACGGAGAGAGAAAGAGAGAGACGGTGGGATAGTGGCATGGCAAGAGAGAGAGAGAGAGAGAGAGAGAGACAGTGGTACAGTGAGACAGCAAAGAGAGAGAGAGAGAGAGAGAGAGAGACAGCGGGACAGTGAGACGGTAAGAGAGAGACAAACAGACAGCGGGGACAGGGAAACGGCAGGACAGTGAGACGGAGAGAGAAAGAGAGAGACGGTGGGATAGTGGCATGGCAAGAGAGAGAGAGAGAGAGAGACAGTGGGACAGTGAGACGGCAGGACAGTGAGACGGTAAGAGAGAGACAAACAGACAGCGGGGACAGGGAAACGGTAGGACAGTGAGACGGAGAGAGAAAGAGAGAGACGGTGGGAAAGTGACATGGCAAGAGAGAGAGAGACAGTGGGACAGTGAGACAGCAAAGAGAGAGAGAGAGAGAGAGAGAGAGAGAGAGAGACTGTGGGACAGTGAGATGGCAGGACAGAGAGACAGTGAAGAGAGACACAGCAGAACAGTGAGACGGGGAGAAAGACAACGAGAGAGAGAGAGAGAGAGAGAGACAGTGGGACAGTGAGATGGCAGGGCAGAGAGACAGTGAAAGAGAGAGACACAGCAGAACAGTGAGACGGGGAGAAAGACAACGAGAGAGAGAGAGAGAGAGAGAGAGAGAGATAAAGACAGTGTGATAGTGAGACAGTAGGCCAGTGAGATGCAAGAGAGACAGCAAGAGAAACAGTGGAATAGTGAGACAGTAGGACAGGGAGACAGAAAGAGAGACTGCGAGAAAGAAAGAGAGTGATGGATCAAGGTGAAATAATTTCTCCAAATTGCCCCATATACAGTGTGTCTGTGAGTGAGTGTGTGTCCAGTGATAGATTGGCGCCCTGTCCTGGGTGTATCTGCCCAGCGCCCGAAACGTTCTCCCCTGAATGGACATGGAGAACCCCCATTCCCCCCCCCCCCCCCCCCCGACCCTAATAGAGGATAAAGCTGAAGATAATGGATGAATGAAAAATGTAATTTAATTCATCGGGACCTCGTCACTGAACACCTCGTTGTTCCCCGGGTGTGAATTTCGAACCCGGCGCCGTCACTCCCTCACTCCCCGGGCGTGCCCCCGCCGCCCTCGACCGCCTAAACGAAGACGGCTTTGGGTTCCATTCTGCGTTTCCGTGGCTCGTGCGAGCAGCTGTTTGTTTTCGGCTCCTCTTTGTCACGCCGGCATCGCCGTGCCGCAGTGCCGGATGTTTGGTAATGGCCATTTAGAGTAATCAATCGGAGCCTTTGAAGTCGGAAGATGAAAGAAGAGTTTGACGGCTAACGTGTGTCTGTCCCGCGCCGTGAACTGCATGCCAATGGCGGCTCTTTGAAGGCGAAAGGACGAGCACATCAGGTTGAATTTATCCCCCGTAGAAAAGCCCTTCCTCTGCCGCAATAACAAGTGGCATCTCTCTCTCTCTCTCTCTCTCTCTCTCTCTCTCTCACTTTTCTCTTTTTCTTGCACAAGCACTCTCTCTTCTGTTTTATATATCTGTCACATTCGTCCTATGCCTCCCGTGCAGGCCGTGCCATCCTCGGTTCCACGCTCGCCCCGGAACTGCGTTCTAGTAAACATTTCACGCTCGCTTACGCTAAAGAGAAGCGACAGACGAAGGTAAGTGACAGTCAGAGATCTGAAGCAGGTTTAAACAGATACTGATGAAGAAAGTAGAAGCTCTATCTCTCTCACACACACACACACACACACACATACACACAGATATACACACATATACACAGATGCATATATATACACATACACAAATACACACACACACACATATACACAGATACTCAAAGAGAAACACATATATATACACACACACATGCACATACACACACAGAGAGACACATATGCATACATATACACACACACACACACACACACACACACACACACACACATTCATGCACATACACAGACACATATACATACATGCATACATACACACACACACACACACACACACATATATATATATATATATATATATACATATATATATATATATATATATATATATATATATATATATATATATATATATATATACATACACACACACACATGCATGCACACACAGATGCACACAGACATATACACACACACATGCATGCACACACAGATGCACACAGACATATACACACACACGCGCGCGCGCGCACACACTTACATTTAGTCATTTAGCAGGCACTTTTATCCAAAGCAAATTACAAATGCAAAATTAAGGAAAGCTCTTTGTCGGGTGGTCCCTGACCCCAGTATAGGAACTCATCAGAGTCAGTACTCCAATTATACCCTCCCACCCCCACCCACGGAGAACCTGCAGACCGAAGTACTCTCGTACTCGGGCCACCCAGCCGAGAGGAGTGGTTTTTCACTTCGTACACACACGCAGGCCGGACCCCATCGTCCGTCTTACTGGTCTCGCAGCCGCAGTAGAACACACACTCACAGAACCCGAACCACATGCACCGCGAGGGAGGCGAGAGCTCCGGCACTCGCGGCTTGGCGAGCTCCAGGAATATCGAGCGCTCCTCGGTTTAATCCCTGTCCATGTGCCAAAAACGGGGGATCTGGAACTCGTACTCCTCTACAGATTCGTCTTTTAACAAGGTTTTTGTGATCGTTTGGACAGCGATGTTGGAGAACCGTTTATATACGTTTAGAGCCTAGATCAAATTATATCCAGGAGAACATGCCAAACAAAATCAACATAATCAACACAAGAACTCGACTCTTCTCCGGTTTCCTTCCACAGTCCCAAAACATGGATTCAAGGTAAATGAGATGCTCTAAATCGCCCCTATATAGTATGTCGTTGTAAGTGGGTGTGTGCCCAGTGATGGATTGGCGCCCCGTTCTGGGTGTACCTGCCCAGCACCCGAAATGTTCCTCTGGATAGGCATGGGGAACCTTGTAAACCCCAATGGAGGAATAAGCAGAAGATGATAAGATAACATGGCAGCATTGGGGTATATTTAGTATGTTCTCCTCTCAGCTCTGAGGATTCCAATTTGAATCCTGATATGGGTGGAGTTTACATGTTCTCCCAGTGTCTACATGGGCTTTGTCTGGGTTCTCCAGTTTCCTCCCACTGTCCAAAAACATGGATTCAGGGTAAATGAGATGTTCTAAATTGCCCCTATATAGTGTGTCGTAGTGAGTGGGTGTGCGCCCAGTGATGGATTGGCACCCTGTTCTGGGTGTACCTGCCCAGCTTCAGGTATGGGCATGGGGAACCCCCTACTAAGTTTTTTGGTCAGGTACACGAATCAGAACTCCGACTTCAACCGTGAAAACTGTTAACACTATTAGGAAACATGCTTCACCCACATACAGTGCCTGAGCTTAACTTTTATTGTCGGCTCCGCAAATCGCTAAACACAAAAGGAGAGGCGCCCAAGGTTTAGATACAAAGCCTCTGCGCCCCCCCCCCCCCCTCACCCCCCCACGCTCCTCGCCCGAGCGTCTCCCATAAGCCCCTCCGAAAATATTCCAGTAACACCACAAAGGCTTACTTATCTATGTTACCTATTAAAGACCTAAACTCCCGCCTCGTCGATAAACACTCCCAATAAGGCCTCATCTCCGGGCCGTTATCTCGCCGCCGAAGGTCCCGCTCCCCTCGCCGCCGTAATTCCCTTAATTAAAGTGTCATTTTGCGAAGGAAATATGGGCTTCATCATTCAACGCCGATGCAAATAAGTTTACAGGACTGCGGCTACGTATCTGCGTTTCCCTCCACTCCACTAATATCATTGTTATTGTCATCTATTTTTTTATTATATAATTTTTTTTTTCCCCGCAAGGCTTAGAGTAAGCCCTCATGGCGCACATTAGCCGGTGGGTTTGGAAAAGCGCAGGGACATTTCGGAGATCCTCTAAAGACGCCGGAGGAGAGGAGGGGCGCCGAGATGGAGGGCGCAATAAATAAAATGGCGGCTTTTTAAACGAGGCCCGCGGAGGATTGGCTTTTAATGCCCGTAGCTTCCGTCAGCGTTTTGGCCGATTTGAGTGCGATTTCATTAGGAGGGAGAAAAAAAAAAAAAAAGAGAAGAAAAGAAAAACTCACGACTGGGTGAAGATAAAAATAGACAAAAAAAAAAAGAACAAAGTGGAAAACAACAAGAGGAAAAAGTCTGGAGTCAGGAAATAAAAGTCGGTTCCAACTTCTCGGCTTCGCTTCATTTATTATTCAGATTTTAATCAGCGGATTATTTTGACTTCTCCTTTTAATTAGACCTAATCCGCTGCCACTTCATTAGGTACACGTTCTAATTGCGGCTCTCTTTGTGTGTTGCATCAGCATCACCTTTTGTATCGATGGACTTTGTAGTTAAGATCGTACTCATTCATACTCGAGGACTGAAGGAGCCTTCTAAACAATAAGGATCGGATCCAATTTACTACGTCCTATCCAGTAGACCATTTGGCCACCAAGAGGTTGATGAATGTCAAGCCCAGAACATTTCAGAAGACCCACAGATTGCTTCTCTACGCGACAATTGTACTAAACCTGCAGCCAGTAAACAGTTCTGTAAGGTAATAAGATCAAAGAGGGTTCAAGCTGATGTAGAACCTCAGATTACAGACCTCCAGAAGTTGATGGCTTGAAGGTTCTCGCGTGAGATCCTGTAAATGCTGTGAGATATCCGTTCCTTTCAGATTGCAGTTTTGTTTGTATCTCTAATAATATGAGCAATAAATCCGGCCTCTGTTATCAATAGAAGCCCCGGATGATTGAAGTGTTTCCATGTTCCTCCGACAAACTTTAAAGACCCAGTCACCTGATATATTTCCCTCTCCCATCTGATTCCACTTTCATGACCCGAGGTCACTCTCTCTGCTCTTCTATTGGCTCCGTTTCTTTTCTTTCCATTGTTTTCCTTCTGAACAGAACTAATGCAGGGCTCGGGGCCTTGTTCATCTTTTGGCTGGGTGTCACGGTGCGAGACGGAGAGATTTATGCATGCGGGCGCCCAGATGCAGGGCAGGAAGATAGGCGCGATCCAATGGAGGAGCATGATAACACATGAAATACGGCTCGCGGGCGCGGCAATTTAATGGCAGGGAGAAGGTTGTCATTATCCGAGCTGTCTCGAGGAGCCGGGTACCCAGCCCAGATGGTGGGGCCGAGATAGCCGCGCTGGAGTTTTGAGTAATTGATGACTTAAAAATAAACCCGAGGACTCATCTTGGGAGGGAAGGAAGAAGGATTACCCTACCTGACAAACATGTACAGCATCGGGGTCAAGAGTGAGGCACAGCCTCCCGATCATCACTTTCTTTCTCTCGGCCTCATGTTCTCACACCGGCGCACGAGATTAAAACCAGGACATGGAAACTACAGTTTAGCGGATTAAAAAAAAAAAGGTCCGGAAACTTTTGGTGGCACGGTGTGATCTATATAAAGATAGAGTGCCTAGAGTAAAAATAAGATCTATTACAGCATAGTTGGGGGACTGAAGCCTATCCCAGCATCTATGGGGTCGAGGGGTAAGGCGAGCCACCCCATGTCCCCAAACTCTCACATGACAACATCCATCCATTATCTTCTGCTTTATCCTGTACTAGGGTCGCCCCATGCCCATCCAGGGGAGAATGTTACAGATGCACCCAGGACAGGACACCAATCCATCATTGAGCAGACACACACTATATGGGGCAATTTGGAGAATTCAATTGATCTTGATCCATGTCTTTTGGACTGTGGGAGGAAACCGGGGGAACCCGGAGGAAACCCACACGTAAACGGGGAGAACATGAAAACTCCACCCAGATTGGGATGTGAATGTGCTAACCACTAAGCCGCAGTGCTGTCCCCACTTGTAGGTCACTTTGGATAAAAGCATCTACAGAATGACCTCATGAGTCCCAGTCCATTTAAAGGGTGTACGTCACGATCAATTCCTTGGTTTGGTCACTTTGGATAACAACTGGATGGGTCAGAGCACCACGGCATCGTAGGAGCAACAAGGGTTGCCCAAGGACCCACATTGGACCTGGATTATCATTTAAACCTACAACTTTCAGATTGATAGCCCAACACCCGAACCACTCAGCTATGCCACCCAGTTAAGTCCATCAGAGGGGTAGCTACCCAAGGAGAGATTGTGATGTCATTACGGGGAAGCGACTTGTGAAGCGCCATACTGTAACTGATCACCGTGGGTCACTTCGTGATGGATATGCACGTCTGTTTGTTATCTGTTGGCATGTTGGGGGTTGTTTCCTTGCTGCTCGGACCACTCAACCTCGGTGACCAGCGGCGAGGCACTGGGACGGATCCGGCAGAAACGCTGGCTCTCCGCAGTGCAGCTTTAAAAGGGATTTAATATCATACATTTGCAACTCAAGAGGCTTAAATCTGTAAACACTGTCTATCATTTCCTTTTGATTGGACATGGTTTTTTAAAGCCTAGACACGGCATTAATAAAACAGTCTCTAATAGAAATATCATTCCCCTTATTTTTCAATCAGCCACAGCATCAGGCTAAATCTCCAATGCGTGACTTTAATTAAAGATTGATGGGTTGGCCGTTCATCTGAGGCGCGCTTGATCCACTAATTAAAATGACAAAAAAGATTTATTTATAGAAAATTTGGTGGAACTCCTTCCTTTGGCTGTCAGGAGGGCCGACTTTTTCTCTTTAGCATGGCGAGTCGAGCAGACGTCACTCTCTCTCTCTCGCTCTCTCGCTCTCTCTCTCAAACCCCTCTCAATCAGCGGCGCTGCACCGGCATAAGCGATCGCTCATATTTCATTTGCGTGATGCCCAGTCGCGCTCACTTGCAGATTTCCTGGCGACCGCCGGCGCAGGAAAGGGATGGCGGAACATTTCCAGGCCACTGTTTTCATTACCGAGTCCAACTTTTTAAACACAAGAAGTCGGAGTCGGGCTTCCGATGGCCTCAGATCAGCAGAGAGAGAGAGACAGAGAGGGGGAAAAATAAATATAAATAAATAAAAAATCACGGAAAAAAAAAAGCAAACAGCTTTGCATTTTTATTTCCGTTAGTAATTATGTAGTCTCTTGGAGTTTGACAAGGCTTCTAATGAGTTCTCCGAGGACTTCGGGTTTTTTATTTGTTTGTTTGTTATTTTTAAGCTTGATTAAGTCCCTTGTATTTAGCTAGCACAATTAAACCGAGAGGGGATACATTAGGAAGCTTAACTTCCATGGACTGGGTTTGGCTCTCGGAAACACATTTATCCCCGTCAGCTAACTTATTACCTGGATGCCGTGCCGCCCGCTCGGCGGGACGAAGCCAGCGCACGTGGTATCCGAGACACAGATCAAGGGACAGATTCGGCAAAGGCTTCGGATTTGATGCTCCTGAAAACTGTGATACGTATTGACATCGAAAAACTTTGGAGAAGCCTTAAGCAGGCTTCAAAACTCTGTAAATCCATCCATCCTCCATTATCCTCCACTTTATCCGGTAAAAGGGTTATGGGGGGTAACCCCCCCATTACCCATCCAGAGGAAAACGTTTCAAGTGCTGGGCAGATACACCCAGGACAGGGCGCCAATCTATCGCTGGGCACACACTCACTCAGACAAACACAAAAAAAGACAAAAATCAAGACAAACCTTGATCCATGTTTTTGGACTGTGGGAGGAAACCAGAGAACCTGGTGGAAACCCACATTGACACCACATGGACAGATTGGGATTCGAACCTGGAATCCCCAATGCTGAGAAGTTGATGTAGGACCTCAACCCCATCAATGCTCATTGCAACAGGGCAAGAAAACTGACCAATTGCCTAGGCCCCTGAGCTGACCTGGGACCCCCAGACAACAACTGGCTACAAACAAATTGTGTAAGGGCCCTGTGAAGGTCAATGCAGTAAAGTACAATGATAATTCAATAACAACTAAATTGCTCACCAATCGATTAAAGTTACAACACAACTTGCACTCTTTACGGGACGGACCCCATCCAACACTGAAGATGAACTCGAACCGAGATTGTGTGCAAGGACAACTTGTTGAACATCAGCATCCGAACTTACAAATGCCTGTTTTCTGGGTGAATGGACCAAAGCCACGCCCACAGTCACGCCCCTAAAGTCATGTAGAAAGCAACCCATATGACTAGGCGTTGTTCAGATGGTCCAGGGTGAACCGTGCCATCACTGCCCCCCTCATTCTTACATTTCCATTTGGTCGATTAGCAGACGCTTTAATCCGGACTTACAGTAATGCAGTAAACACAGGGTTGGCCACAGCACCCCCTGGAGCAATGAGGCTTAAGGGTCTTGCCCAAGGAGCCACATTGGTAACGCCAATGGCCCTGCGCTTTAAACCCACAACCTTAAGATTGATAGACCAACACCCAAACCAGACTAAGATTAAGACTTCCATTCGTCGGTACCCCGCCTCCGTCAGAGCTCTACGAAACGAAGACCCCGAACGATTCATCAAACGAGGCGCGCCCCAAAGAATAAGAGCGCTCTCCAGTTAACATTAGCCCATTTCCGTCTATTACAGGACCTACTTGGGGCACGGAACGAGCCCGGAGAAATAAATACGGTGTCAGCGCAGTTTTGGATAATGTCTGTAACCAGGAAACGAGATTGCTTCCAAACCCCGTGCGTTTGGGCGCTGACGTTCCGCGGCCCTCCGGGATGCATCGTGATTCATTAGATAGGGAAATGCGCGCTCGTGTTGCGCGCTAATCTGATGTATTAATACATATGTTTACTCGGATGCCGACACTGACTAAAGGCATTTCAGGAGTATGAATAAGCCGTTATTAACTCCCCGCCCGTGCGCCGAACAATGAATCAGTTCTACTAAGTTCTGGGCAGAGTGAATTAATGACACCGATCCGCCATCTGTAAATCCCCCGCAGATGGTGTAAAGCAGGGCGCCACCGCCGAGCATCCTTCATACGGGCGGGCAGTTCCCCTGGCCTGCACCGTCACGCGCCCCTGCGTCGCGCCAGAGCCTCACTGTGGGCACCCACTCCGCGGAGGATGGAGGACGGAGGACGAGGTCAAGAGGAGATGCATTAAATGATTACACTGAATGATGATGTTGCCGTTTTTTTTTTTTTTTCTTTGCTAAAAATGACTTTAATAGCGTAATAGACGAATGGTCGGCGGGAATGACAGGATTATTAAAGAGGAACGACGCCGGGGATTTTTCACACTTATCCGTTGGAGGATCAGGCGCCGGGTAATAAATGGAGAAGATTCTGATGATGGCGGCTTCATTACTTCCTCTTATTAAGACCCCGATCCGGAGTTCGTCCCGCCGCCGCCGACCTGCCAACCAAAGGAGAGCCTCGTGATCTTTGGCCGCCGTTGAAATCGCGAAGGCGCAGGCGGCCGGGACGGCACGCTGCTGACCGCGAGGCCCGGAGTGCGCCGCTGGCTCTCGATAAGATAAAGAAAAAAGGTATTGCGGGTGATGATGAATGTCGTTATAAACAGCACCTGCGATAAGATTCAGGCATTCATATTTCCACTCATGTTAATGCCGGGAAGATAAAGCGCTCGGACCCTGAGGGTCCCGCCGTGCTGACTTGCTCGGGACGCGCCATTATTCTACGTCTACTGGGCGCAAGGGCCGAGCCGAACGCAGGCCGGACACGTCCGCCACGCCGGACCGAGCTGCGGGGGGAGGGAGCAGGTAGTGGGGGCATAGATGGCTCGGCCAAGTCAACAAGGCTTTTCTTTCTAGTGGAATTTAAAAAAGAAAAAAATGTCTTACTTCCTAAAAAACTCAACACAACCCTGAAATTGATTAACCAACATGGAAAAATAAAACAAAAAAAAACATACGTGTGTATATATATATATATATATATATATATATATATATATATATATATATATATATACACACATACATATATACACACACACACACACATATATATATATATATATATATATATATATATATATATATATATATATATATATATATATATATATATATATATATGTATAGCCTCCGGATTCACTGCGTAGGTCATCGTGCAGATAATGTATTCCACAACTTGACGGTTGGAGTGACTAGTACACAATTGCTTTTAGTCCTATCCAAGTTCCCTTGTTCTCACTCACTACCTAGTGGCCTTCATCATGAAAACATGTAGGAGGGCGTACTTGTATACTTCACCTTTCCACCAGCAGCGGCATGTTTGTTGGGTCAGCAGAGGTCACTGTTGCAGTGGCAAAGTGGACACTCTCAATCCAGCCTCCCACCCGGCAGACATGTCCGTTCGAGTCAGCAAAACTTTCGACGGAGACCCCGACTCACCGAGCTCTTCGATAATGAGGATCAGGTTTACTGAGAGAGTGAGCTCACTCTTTTCGTTCCCTCGTTTACGACTCGTCTCCTCGCTTTTTTTTTTTTCCTTCGTTTACGGGTCCCTCGCAAAGCCACCAGCAGCTGTGCATCATAAACACAGATCCCCCCTCTGCCTCCTAACTACAGACCCAGCCCTCCGTTCAGACGCCGCCGAGCGTGTCTCCTCCACCCAAACGCCAGCGGGTGCAGATGTGCAGATATGTGCCTCCGTCACTCGTGCCTCATAACCACCGTCCTGAACACCCCCTCCACCTCCCCAACCGAACCAACGTCTGGCTGGTGCAGCACTCGCACGTACGCACACATCCGCCTCCGGTCGATCCCACTGCCATTATTCGCGGCCTACTGGCGTCTTGGGTCTAATTAGTACGACACGTTCTATCAAAGAGCTTATTTTGCATAACTGAATGGAGTGACTGGAAAAAAAGTGTTATGTTTTAATAAACCTGCTGCAGGAGGGACTGAGGTGCAACATTACACTCAGCTGTTAATCACAATTTAAGTTTTACTCTCCGATTTACGCTTTTAATATTTTTTAAATGTTACTATATTATATTAAATTAATATATATATATATATATATATATATATATATATATATGTGTGTGTGTGTGTGTGTGTGTGTGTGTGTGTGTGTGTGTGTAAATGTATATGGGTATATATATATATATATATATATATATATATATATATATATATATATATATATATATATATATACACACACACCTACATTATGTATGTATGCATGTACAATGTATATTATAACTATATATATATATATATATATATATAATACCCATATACATTTACACACACACATATATATATATATATATATATATATATATATATATACATATATATATATATATATATATATATATATATATATATATATATATATATATATATATATATATAGGTATATATAGGTTATATATAAGTATAACTTTCGGTTCTTCATGCATTTGGTTTTGTTTTGTATTTTTTTTCTCATTGCAGACGACTGATTCTTCAAATACAGGTGAGTTTCGAACCCGGAGGTCTTCTCAGGGTCGTCTTTGCCGGCGTTAAGTACCTCTGCTATTGCATAGAATTAAGGACGGTGACTTAGTCATCACAAAGATTAATGCACTATTTGGTTGACAGCATGATTAATAGTTAGAAATAATGAATACGAGTTGTGAACTTTGTGTTTCGAAAAAAAAAGAAGAAGAAAGAACGAAAGAAAGAATGAAAAGTTCTCCCCAAAATGATTTTTTCACTGCTTTCATCAATCATCATTATGACAAAGTGAATAATTTAATTGCCTCCCCTGGAAGAAATCAATAACTCCGACCCCAACATTTCAGCCATTTTTAGCTTTTATTTGTCCTCTAAAACTGTCTTTAGCTAAATGATACTGACCCTCCGAATCGTTTAACTATGCAATCAATAACGCCTGTTTATGTGACGCGCACACAACCATCAGTTCAGGGACTTTTGAGAGAAAGAAATAAATTAGTAAATAAATAAATCACCCCCCCCCCCAAACTGCGGCTTGCTAAGTGCACGGACAGACATTAAATCTCGAGAGTTAAACTTTTACTGGGGCATTAGGGGTAAGAGAAAAATATAAGAATGCTGGGTCAGCCATCTGCCACATTCCCTCCACAAATAAAGAATTCCAGTATTGCAGAGGGGGGGACAGCGCCCCCATGGGGTGACAAAATGTGAATTCCCACAATAACCAAAGCTAGCAATATAATTTTTGAAGCTGGAGAACACGGCTAGAACATGGATCCCCAGCGCTGAGGGGCAGAATCCAGCAGAATTTTGTCACCCCATGGTGGTGCTAATTCTTTATTCGTGGAGGGACCGTGGCAGATGGCTGACCTAGCATTCTAATATTTTTCTCTTACCCCTAATGCCCCAGTAAAAGTTTAAAGTTTAACTCTGAGATTTAATGTCAGTGCCGTCCACTACACCACTGTTCCACCATTCATCCATTATCTTCCGCTTTATCCTCTACAAGAGTCGTGGAGGGGTTCTCCACGTCCATCCAGGGGAGAACGTCTCAGATACACCCAGGACAGGACGCCCATCGATTGCTGAGCACACACTCACTCACACAGACACTCTCTATATGGGGCAATTTGGAGAACTCAATTGACCTTGATCCATGTTTTTGGACTGTGGGAGGAAACCCACGTGGACACGGGGAGGACATGGAAACTAAACCCAGATACATACCCAGATAAAACATATCAAATATAATAACGATAGAAGACGATGACAGATTAAACCCTCCTGAAATATTAAGACGAGAAAGAAAACAATAAATCCACACAAACACGGGAAAAAAAAAACAACGTAAATGTTTTGTGAGCGCATTCCCGAAAACATATCACCAAACAGAGCGAGTGGAACAAGAGGAGCAGCTGGAAGTTTCGTGCAAACAGCACCAGCCTTCAGATGCGGCTAATTATTCCATAAAAGAACAGTTCGAATGAAAACGATAGCGTTAAGTCTTGTGTTGAGAGTCAAGCGTTATTGACTTATCAAAGACGAGCCGAGCACGCCGCGAGAGGAGATGCGAGCGGTTTTGATCAGCACTCCAACAGCTTAAGTAGATAAGGCGCGCTTTAGCAGCTTTGGAAGTGGTCCAGCAATCGCAGCCGAGACACAGAAACAAAGAACGGCTGCATGCGAAGATGGAGAACAGAAGAAAAGCAAAAAATTTAATAAATAAATTAAATAAAATGAAAAGAGTGGGTGCATTTGTCTGTGCGAGAACATGAAGGGACGAGAGGCGGGATGTCATAATCTGCCCAATTAAAAATTCCACATCCATGTATCTGTTTATGGAAGTTGATTCTTTATTGAATGAAACCTTTAACCATTATATATTTTATTTATATAATTATACAATTGCACTGTGTTTACAGACGCTGGACCGTTTTACAGCCTTGCAGATCTTCGTTACCGTTACCAACGCCTTCCGCCTGCGTCATTTAAATAGCAATGCTGCGTGTGAATACATCGCACCCGATGGGCGTGGACGTCTCCAAATGCGTTGCGTTGCGTTCAGGTACATTTCCGGTGTATTGCTATAAATCCGGGTGGCTTAGTGGTCAGCACGTTCTCCTCTCAGCACAATCTGGGTGGAGTTTCCATGTTCTCCCTGTGTCCATGTGGGTTTCCTCCGGGTTCTCCAGTTTCCTCCCACAGTCCAAAAACATGGATCAAGGTCAATTGAAGTATTTAAATTGTCCCATATATAGAGTGTGAGTGTGCGCAGGGATAAATTGGCGTCCTGTCCTGGGTGTATCTACCCAGCACCCGAAACGTTCTCCCATGTATGGGCATGGGGAACCCCCCCCACTCCCCTTCCCACGACCCTAGTAGAGGATAAAGCGGAAGATAATGGATGGATGGATGCTATAAACCCAGAGGCACCGCCGACTGAAAACAATCAGTGATGCAATGAGCGGCACATTGAGTCCAGGTAGCTGCCCCGTGGAAATAGCAACCTGCCAATGTCAAAGCGCCACCTGGGAAAGGCATGTAGTAATGAATAGAATTGGTACGCAACTTCTGCACGTTTATTGCTGTGATGGGCGTATTAAATACAGAGCCGTTCCCTCACAGCCATACGACGTGTACGGAATTCCACCGCGTTACTAAATGAATAACGTAAAGGAAAAAAAAACAGGGCGCGACGGTAAACCGTTAGGAAGGAAGTGGAACCAGCAGAAGAAGTGGAAAAACCAGGAGGAGGAAACGCTGGTACTGGCAACGCCGCTGGCTCTCGCTTCGTCTCGGAAATGAGAAGCAGCAGTTAATCACGAGGATTTTTGTTTACGGCGCACTCGGGTCCAGCGGTGAGCGGGCCACGCCGTCAGAAGTTGGGGTCAGCGAGGAACAGGACGGGTTGTTTGCGCGCCGCTGTGTGCGGGTCGCGTTCCCAACGCCAGAACCAAGACATGGCCAGGATTGAGCGCTGGCTCATTAGCCTGACACGACACAAACACAGGCCCTCGACGTCGGGATGAAAGAGCAACGAGGTGGGGGAGGGGGGGTGTAAAAATCGACTGAAAACATAAACACATGGGGCCCATGACGGTTACCTGGATACAGTTCAGCAATCTCCCAGGGCTGCGGTTTTGCACTTAAATCACCAGCGCACCTTATTTTCCATGGCATAATAGACGACACAGAAAGGGCCTTTGAAAGCGGCGAGGGGGAAGATGTTATCGAGGGCGCGCAATATGTTTTACATAAACGGCGCGCTGCTTGTTAAGAGCGCCCGTTGACCTCATGGCACGCCGTCGGAAAACCAAAGATGGCTTCGGCAGATCCCCGGGCAGATTACACCGGTTTTCCGGGGCGTCCCAGGCCACGGGTCACGTGTAAAACCACATTCCCTTGAATATTAGCGCTATTAGGAGCTCTAACGCAGATCGCTGCTGCCACATAATCAATAACCATGAACGTCAGATGGATATTTGTTCAGCGCTCAACACGGGTTCAGCAGAAAGGGCAATTATTTATTTATTTCATTGACGTAGCGTTGTGAGATGCGGGGCGAGTCCGGGGCAAATTCATCTTTTTTTTTTTTTTTTTTTTTTTTTAAAAGGGAGCTTTAAATGATATATTCAACCCATTAATGTACCCTGATTTTATTTCCAGTTCCGCTGGACGGAACATCAGCTGCGTTTCTGAAGTATGTGGACACCCTCCTTCATGGGGGGCACTGTATCAGATGGTTGTAATGATGATAGAGGGTTTGTATGTGAGGGTCAGATACTGATGGTAGATGACAGGACTCTGGTTCATCTGTGAGGTGGTGGATCTGGTTGAGGTCAGGGCTCTATATGGGTCGGTCAAACCCACCAAATATGGCGTGATGTAGCTTTGCACACAGTGGAACTGATGGTACCAGTAATATATATATATATATATGGGCAATTTAGAGCATTTCATTGACCTTGAATCCATGTTATTGGACTGTGGAAGGAAACTGGAGAACCTGGAGAGAATATGGAAACTCCACCCAGATCGCTGAGAGGCAGACGTGCTAACCACTACCTCTGTTAAGACCTTGTGTTGATTATGTGGATTTTGTTTGGCATGTTCTCCTGTCGTGGCAGCTCAGTGGCTTAGTACTCAGCACGTTCTCCCCTCAGCGCTAGAGATTCCTGGTTCGAATCCCAACCTGGACGGAGTTTGCATGTTCTCTCTGTGTCCACGTTGGCTTCTTTCGGGTTCTCCGGGTTCCTTCCACAGTCCAAAAAACATGGATCAAGGTCAATTGACTCCAAATTGCCCCATATAGAATGTGTCTGTGTGAGTGAGTGTGCGCAGGGATAGATTGGCGCCCTGTCCTGGGTGTATCTGCCCAGTGCCCGAATCTTTCTCCCCTGGATGGGGATGGGGAACCGCTCTGCCCCCCACGACCCTAGTACAGGATAAAGTGGAGGATAATGGATCGATACATATATATATATATATATATATATATATATATATATATATATATATATATATATATATGATATTATTTTACAGTATTATTTTACATATATATATATATATATACTAAGACATTTTCAGAGGAGAACGTTGCATCATCTGGTTGGTCGGGTTCTTCGTTACAGCTCCGCTGACGGTCTGAATCATTTTAATTTCCTGGATGGCAATAAATATTAGGAAAAAAAAAAAACCACAACAGAGCGACGCCGGTCTGGGATCCTGTTCCCTGTCGACTCGTGTATCCACGGCGGCTGAGTGACGGATCGGCCGAGTGGGGGAGGTTAGATCAGACGATTTGACGGGAGTGACAAAACTCCGATCTGCCCGTGTCCATTATTTCAATTAAATGAATGCAGACTGGGAAAGGAGGCATAAAAGCACCAGGGAGCACCTCAAAGAGCCCCACACCCCCCTTCCCCGCCCGCCCCACACACACCCCACCCCCATACCCTGATGACGCCTGCCGATAAATCAGATTTTTAATTATCAGACACATGACAAGAACCAGTGACAGCAGTCCCCTCTCTCCCCCCCCTGGAGTTCACAATGGCATATCCTGGCAGCGAGGCTCGGAAACACGGCTGAGATCACGACTGACGGACGCTGGAGAAATGGCACCAGAGCTCACCTCGCACCGCTCGCCTTCATCCCGTCAGATTCCACACGAACCATAGAGTTTAATGATGTTCAGATTAATACTGGGTCGACGTGAACAGAAGCCCTCAAGGTCGGTTTATGATTAGGTGTGTGAGTGTACGATGACGAGGCCTGTCCCAATACACACGAGTTACGTACAAATGATTCGCATTAAAACAAACAAATTTAAAAAATGCATATCAGATATCAGAAGTTTATTATGAAGTCGGGACTGAATGACATCACACTCTGTGGTGGATCAGTCAGAGGAGCCATTCAAGCCATTTCGGGATAAAGCAGCTCCTGCTACTGCATTAAATTTGTAAATACTTACTGTTTAAACCTAAAGGTGAACAAGTTCAAGAAATCAAACTGACCTTAAGTGATGGCAGCAGTAACAGCAGCGGCAGCAGCAATAGCAATGGCAGCAGCAATAGCAATGGCATCAGCAGCATTAACAGTAGCAGTGGAAATACCAGTAGAACCAAAAGTAGATGTAATAATATCAGTAATGGATCAGAAACAGTAGCTGCAGCAGGAGTAGGAGTATTAGCAAGAGTATTAGTATTAGCAGTAACAGTATTAGCAGTAGCAATAGCAGTGGCAGTATTGGTATTAAGAGTAGTATATGTATTAGCAGTAACAGTATTAGCAGGAGCAGTAACAGTAGTATTAGTATTAGCTGTATTAACAGTAGTATTAGAAATAGCGGTATTAACAGTATTAGCAGTATTAACAGTAGTATTATCAGTAACAGTATTAGCAGTAATATTAGTGGTATTAACAGTAGTATCAGTATTAGCTGTATTAACAGTAGTATTAGTGGTATTAACAGTAGTATTAGTATTAGCTGTATTAACAGTAGTATTAGTAGTAACAGTATTAACAGTAGTATTAGTATTAGCTGTATTAACAGTAGTATTAGTATTAGCTGTATTAACAGTAGTATTAGTATTAGCTGTATTAACAGTAGTATTAGTAGTAACAGTATTAGCAGTAGTATTAGTATTAGCTGTATTAACAGTAGTATTAGTGGTATTAACAGTAGTATTAGTATTAGCTGTATTAACAGTAGTATTAGTAGTAACAGTATTAGCAGTAGTATTAGTATTAGCAGTAACAGTATAAACATTAGTATTAGCAGTATCAGCAGTAACAGTAGTATTAGCAATAGTATTAGCAGTAACCATTTTAGCAGTAGTATTAGTATCAACACTAACAGTACTAACAATAGTATCAGAAATAGTATTAGCAGTAACAGTATTAGCAGTAACAGTAGTATTAGCAATAGTATTAGCAATAGTATTAGCAGCAGTAACAGTATTAGTATTAGCAGCAGTAACAGCAGTATTAGTATTAGCAGTAACAGCAGTATTAGTATTAGCAGTAACAGTATTAGTATTAGCAGTAATAGTATTAGTAATAGTATTAGCAGCAGTATTAGCAGTAACAGTTGTTGTAATAATAGAAATATTAGTAGCAGCAGCAGTATTATTATTATTATTAGAATTATGTCAGAATAAGAAAACTAAAAATAAATCAAACTGAAAGCCAGCACACATCACAAACATCACAAACATTACAGATGTTGTTAGTTTCCTGTAATTAAATGGTATGAGCCTCTGTGGATGGTGACCTCTGGTGGGCCGGAGCAGTTATGGCAGGTGGGGTTTTCTCCTCCTGTATAACTGATCATGAGGGCAGGACAGTCTGCCGGCCGCCGGTCCGTCACAGGACCGTGTTACAGAGGACGCTGATCATCGTCCTCACATCCCTCATTCATCCTCACCATACGCTGCTCTCAGGACGCTGTGGCTGGACTATTTTCAGTCCTGCAGTGACACTGAGGCGTTTAAAAATTTATCAACGGATCCCAGTGCAACTACACCAATGCACCACCACCACCACCACCACCGCCGTGTCACCATCACTGCAATGCACAGAATATATGTTATTAAAATGATTATCAGCACTGAGCTCCACCATTACTGACTTTAAATCAGGATAGGATTTCACCCGGGCCTCGGTGTGGGCTTTATGATATTTATATATGAAAATACAGAGCTGCTGTAATGACGAGCGGGACAGATGGACGGGCCGCCGGTGGGCTTGGGATCTGCTGTGTATTGAGTCGACCCCACGGTTAAACAGAAAGACAGACAGACAGCTAAGGCTTGGACGGCCTGGGTACGATTCTTCAGGAGGTGTGTATCTCTGGGAGGTTTGAGATCTGCACCACGCTGGCTGTCAGCTCATCAGGTGCTCGGGTCCGGCTGGCTGATGGGCTCAGGCGCTCGGCCCGGTGCTGATGACACCTCACTGATCCACTGTGACAGGCCCGGGCCGACAGGCGTCAAAAACACTCGGCCCCTTTCAGTGTTCGCGGCTCCTAACTCCCTCGCAGACATGGATGTACCTGGAGTCGTGAAATTCATGCTCCTCCTGATCCACATCTGTACAAAGCTTAAACTCACCGCTGCTCCGGTTTTAATAATGCACTGTACGTAGCGTTAGACTTTCAACATTAAACAACATCTGTTTTAATGTTATACAGACATAACGCTAAGAAAACTGTCGGTATATTTATATCAGCAACAACGATGGACATGCGATTATAATACTCTCATATATTTTATCACTGTGTTACAGTCAGTAGTGATACCATTAGCAATGATACTGTCAGTCATAATACTGTCAATAATTATACTGTCTATGATACAGTCAGTGGTGATGATATTGTCAGTGACCATACTGTCTATCATTATACAGTCAGTGATAATACTGTCGATAATAATACTCTCAGTAATGATACTCTTGGTGATAATACAGTCAGTGACCATACTGTCAGTGGTAATACTCAGTAATGATACTCTTGGTGATAATATTGTCAGTGAAAATACTGTCTATGATTATACAGTCAGTGATAATACTGTCGATGAGGGTATTGTCAGTGATAATACTCTTAGTAATGATACTCTTGGTGATGATAGTCAGTGATGATATTGTCAATACTCTCAGTAATGATACGCTTGGTGATAATACTCTCAGTAACGATACTCTTGGTGATAATACTGTCAGTGACCATACTGTCAGTGGTAATACTCTCAGTAATGATACTCTTGGTGATAATACTGTCAGTGATAATGGTCAGTGATTAAACTGTCAGTGATAACACTCTCAGTAATGATACTTTTGGTGATGATATAGTCAGTGATAATACTTTCAATGATAATATTCTTAATAACGATACTCTTGGTGATGATAGAGTTAGTGACCATACGGTCAGTGATAATACGGTCAGTGATAATACTCTCGGTAATGATATTCTTGGTGAATACAGTCAGTTATAATACTCTCAGTGATGATACTGTCACCACTCTCAGTGGTGATACTGTTAGTGGTGATACTGTCAGTGGTGATACTCTCATTCTCACCTATTACGCCATGTCTACAGAGTCTGAAGACAGAACCTTTTTGCTGTAAAAAGACAAAAAGCTGATAGAAAAGCCCGTTCTTGTTGTTAAACGCTGACCTGCTGTGAGATCCAAAGCGTTTGTATTTGCTGCCCAGATGTAAACGAGTTCAAACTGCAGATTGTCTAGTAATGTGATTTCGATGAATAATAAATACCGCAGCCTCATCCAAAAGCCTACCCAACACCGTGTTTCATGCAGGTTCACCTGCCACAACATGCAGACCGCACATCCACCATCCACCGAGGCTCGGGTCACGAGTGTTATTCCAGCGCGGCTGAGTGATATGAGCCGTCGAATGTGGGTTGTCAGTGAAGAATGCCCAGAATGCAGCCTCCTCCGCCAGCTGTGCGAAGGACACCCACATGTGCACTCTCACACTGGCGTACGGCCGGGCAGCGACGGGCGGGCATCTCCCAGCTGTCTCCTCAGCCATCGTTCATGTGTCATCGGTGTGTTTGACCTCATCCTCATCATGGCTCCTGGTTCCTCGGCGTCCTCTGGTATCTCTTAAGAATTCCCTCCTCCCTTCGCGAGGCTCAAAGATGAGCGTTAAGCTTTGAGGGCAACATCGAGGAGGCGGTGCGAGAGCACGGAAGTGCGAGTGAAGTGAAATAATGAAAAGAGAGGGCGATAGACGGAGGCCCCCCGCGGTGCGCCGTGAAAGGGGCCTGCACAGATATGGGGAGATTATGCAGCCATGGCTAGAACCCTTTTCAATTCCTCCTTAAGCCACTCGCATGAGCTGCGAGAAAACCTCGGCGTCCCCCGCGTCTCGAGAACACAGAACGAAGACAATAAAAGAAAACAAGTCGGCGGCACTCACTGTGACTGCCGCCCGGCTCCCCCGATGTTCCCTCGGTGCTGTCGTAAGCACTCGCAGATCCGACCGGACGGACGGAGTCCGGGCGCCGCAAACGCTGACAACTAGAACAATTGCAAGTGCATCGAATGCAAGTCGTGTTCTATTTCATTAAACGTCCGGAGCGTTTAAGCTTGGCTTGACGGGCCACGCGGTAATGTTGCCGTCCGTCCTCCGTGCCGCTGGATTTGGGCCTCAATTTGTTCCTCGCTTTTCACAAATCGTTTTAGTCTCTCTGCCCATCTCGGATTTAAAGTTATTACCATTTGCCCGGGACTCATAGTGTTGCACATTCTCCGGCCTGTTGTGAGGAATTTGTCAAATTACCCCGGGGTGATTAGATCAGAACATCATGACTGAGTTCTGGGGGGGTGGGGTTGGGGGGGGTGTCACCAGCCGAGGCCCGGCGCCTTCGCAGATTCAATTGCCAAAGATCTCGTATGTTTGTGTGGTTGTGCATCACTGTCACCCACCAACGGCCTTTTATATGACAACAACGTGGCGACAACACACCGACGCCGAGAGTTGCAGGGACGTTCATTTGGTGAACGCAGCACATCTTTACCTCGAGCGGCCCGCGCCAACCATACACGGACTTATAATAATAATAATAATAAGAATAATATAATAATAATTAAAAAATACTAATAAAACCAGAGCTCGTTACTCTGGGGTGCACTATCGGAGTGTGACCCTGCATCCTGACTATTACAGATTTCAATGGTATGATTATAGTCCAATAGTAATGGGGGGGGGGGGTTCCCCATGCCCATCCATGGGAGAACGTTTCAGGCGCTGGGCAGATACACCCAGGACAGGGCGCCAATCTATCACATACAGACACACTCTATATGGGGCAATTTGGAGAATTCAATTCACCTTGATCCATGTTTTTGGACTGTGGGAGGAAACAGGAGAAGCCGGAGGAAACCCAGAGTTTCTGTGTTCTCCCCGTGTCCGCGTGGGTTTCCTCCGGGTTTTCCGGCTTCCCCTCCCACTTTACCTCCCACAGTTCAAAAACATGGCTCAAGGTCAATTGAAGTCTCCAAAATGCCCCATATAGTTTGTGTTTGTGTGTGTCTGTGTGCCCAACGATATATTGGCACCCTGTTCTGGCTGTATCTGCACAGCGCCCGAAACGTTCTCCCCTGGCTGGGCATGGGGAACCCCCCCTCCCCACCCCCGACTCTAGTACAGGATAAAGCGGACGATGGATGGATGGATGGATGGATGAAGGTATTTCTAATGAAGTCGTCATGCTGATTCTGCCACTGTGTGTGGGTGTGTGTTGGGGAGGTGGGTGGAGGAGGGTGGACGACAGAATTATTAATAGATTTTAATTATTCCCTAGTTAGCCTGAGGCATCAAGGCCTTCAGTGGAACTTGCTTACACTACAGAAGATTCTGACAGAACAGCAGCTATGATGGATCAATTGAAGATTCATCAAATCTCAGCTCGCAAACACACGTGGCTAAGCATGCATGTAAATACACACACACACACACACACACACACACACATCCATCCGCGGATAAACAATCACACCTCAGCAGCCACGTCCGCGCCGCTGCACATCGCCGCCGTCCCCGTGACAGGCCGATTAATACACGGGTCATTGATAAACAAGCGTACAGGCTTTTAGCGCGCTCACCTCTCTGCGGGCTAATATCACGTTCAGTCCGAATTACCAACTCGCAAGCTTAATATTTGCATTTAGCCCGTATTCATGTTCTCCCCTCGGGGTGACACCTACCACACCTTCCTCCCGTGGCGGCTTTCAGGACCATATCCCAGCAGAATCCCGGGGAACAGGATGTGGCATCAGCCCCACTCGTCCTTTCCATTCACTGTGCACTGTCCATCGACGACGTCAGGGGAATCATATTAGGTCCCTCCATCAGAGTTCTATCTATCAGGTTCTGGAACCGTAGACCACTGGATAAGTCGTCAATGGCATTAATGAGTGGAATTTGACAAGAAATTACCTCCATCATGGTCCTCTCATCTCATTACTAGGGTTGTGGGGGGTTTCCAAGTGCCCAAAAAGTTAAACAATGGATTGACACGCTGCCCTGCGCCCCATACATTCTCCCCTTTTTGGAACTGGACCACTGTACAGTCGTCAATGGAATTAATGGATGGAATTTGCATCAACACTGTGGGCACTTGGAACTGCAGACCACTGTACAAGTCGTCAATGGAATTAATGGATGGAATTTGACAAAAATCACCATCATCATGGTCCTCTCATCCTTATTACTAGGGTTGTGGGGGGTTCCAAGTGCCCAAAAAGTTAAACAATGGATTGACATGCTGCCCTGCGCCCCATACATTCTCCCCTTTATGGGCACTTGGAACTGCAGACCACTGTACAAGTCGTCAATGGAATTAATGGATGGAATTTGACAAAAATCACCATCATCATGGTCCTCTCATCCTTATTACTAGGGTTGTGGGGGGTTCCAAGTGCCCAAAAAGTTAAACAATGGATTGGCACCCTGCCCTGTGCCCCATACATTCTCCTCTTTATAGGCACTTGGAAGTTTAGACCACTGGACAAGTCGTCAATGGCATTCATAAGTGGAATTTTACAATAATCACCTCCATCATGGTCTTCTCATCTTATTACTAGGGTTGTGGGGGGTTTCCAAGTGCCCAAAAAACAATGGATTGCCGCCCTGTCCTGGGTCCAATTGCCCAGCACCACATACGTTCTTTCCTTTATGGGCACTTGGAACGCCCCTGCAACCCTAGAAGAGGATTAAGCAGAAGATAATGAGAGGACCATGATGAAGGTGGTTCCTCTCATTAATGCCAACGTACAACTTGTACAGTGGTGTACGGTTCCAAGTGCCCTTAAAGGGGAGAACGTATTGGGGCTGAGGAGACAGACCAAGGACAATACGCCAATCCATTGCTTTACCTTTTTGGGCTCTTGGAATGCCCCTGCAACCCTAGGAGAGGATTAAGCAGAGGATAATAAGATGAGAGGACCACGATGAAGGTGGTTCTGTTCATTAATGCCAACATACAACTTGTACATTGGTCTATGGTTCCAAGTGTCCAAAATGGTAAACAATAGATTGGCACCCTGTTCTGGGTGCTTTCTACCCTTTATGGGCACTTAGAACCGTAGACCACTGTACAAGTCATCAATGGCATTAATGAGTGGAACCACCTTCATCATGGTCCTCTTATCCTCTCCTAGGGTTGCAGAGGGTTCCAAGTTTCCAAAAAGGTAAAGCAATGGATTGGCACCCTGTCCTGGGTGTATCTGCCCAGCGCCGATACATTCCCCCCTTTATGGCAATTGGAACCGTAGACCACTGTACAAGTCTTCAATGGTATTAATGAATAGAACCACCTTCATCATGGTCCTCTCATCTCATTATCTTCTGCTTAATCCTCTCCTAGGGTTGCAGGAGCGTTTCAAGTGACCATAAAGGGGAGAACCTATCGGCTGTTGGGCAGATGCACCAAGGACAGGGCGCCAATCCATTGTTTACCTTATTATAACGTAAAAATAATAAGGTTCAATTATTAATAGTTTCTGATCCAGCATATTTTGGGCTTATGCCTCGAATTTGAAAGGAAAGGCCCCTGATTTAGGATGAGGACCGGCTCTCATTCCCTTTATCTTTCTCTTGGTTTTAATCGGCCCTTCCTTCATTTCCTTTTTTTTTTCACATTCACTCAGCAGTCACTCAGCTCAGCAGCTTTGCTCCCGCTCCATCACTCCTACCTGCTTAATTCCCCTTTAACAGGCTGCACCACAGTCGTTAGCTGATTAAAACACTTAATTGGGCTCTGTAGGGTACGGCCGAGGGATGAGGACTGGATTCAAGGAAAGTAAAAGTTTAATGATGTCATTTCTGCAAATGCCAGCTTTGGTATTAATATCACGGGATTTTTATTATTTTTTTTCCAGATCAGTCTTCCATTGTGAGTGTGACAGAGGGACAATTGTCTCAGAGTAAACACAATAATAATAAAATGAATATTAATAATAATGAATAATAATGAACGGGATAATGGGTGGCTTAGTGGTTTAGCATGTTCTCCTCTCAGCGCTAGGGATTCCCGGTTCGAATCCCAATCTGGGTGGAGTTTCCATGTTCTCCCTGTGTCCATGTTCTCCCTGTGTTCCTCTGGGTTCTCCGGTTTCCTCCCACAGTCCAAAAACATGGATCAAGGTCAATTGAATATTCCAAATTGCACCACATACAGTGTCTGTGTGAGTGAGTGTGTGTCCAGCTTGGTGCCCTGTCCAAGATGTATCTGCCCAGTGCCCAAAACTTTCTCCCCTCCCGTAACCCTAGTCATAAAGCGGAAGATAATGGATGGAAGGATGAATGGATGGTGGATACTGTGGTCTGACGGGTGGGAGGCTGGACCAGGGATTCAACAGCATCTCCTGCTGAGTTGTTAAGTTTCCGGCCCTGAGAACGTGGTTCTTCCTGGACATTCTGAAGATTCCTGCAGAACCCTGTCACTGGGTTGGTAAAAGAAGGAGCAGAGCATAAAAAAACATTTAAACTTAAATAAATTATTAAAAAAAACTTTTGCGAAGCAAAAGTGAGGGTCTGCGAAGCAATAGATTGGCACCCTGTATCTGCCCAGCACCCAAAACGTTCTCCCCTGGATGGGCAGAACGTTTTGGGTGCTGGGCAGATACAGGGTGCCAATCTATTGCTTCGCAGACCCTCACACAGACTCACACATTATATGGGGCAATATAGAGCATTCAGTTTACCTTGAATCCATGCTCTAGACCGGATAACCCAGAGGAAACCCACGCGGACACGGGGAGGACATGGAAACTCCACCCAGATTGGGACCTGGATCCCTTGCACTGAGAGGAGAACGTGCTAACCACCGCAGTACTTACTAAATCCTGAATTCAGGTTGCCCTAATGATTTGAGGATGTTGGTTCATGGTGGAACCCTAAGTCAGGTTCTTCCAATCAGAACCTCATACTGCAGTGACTCCATGCAAGGTACACAGAAGGCCATGGACCCAGACTGCTGCGTGCACGGTCACCCAGTGGGACGCCTGTCTTTGCTGTCGCTGTGGAAGACTGATGCACAGATGCACACCCCACCCGTAGTCGCCGAACGGGTGCAAGTCTGGGTCACGGGGTTCATTTACAAATCACGACCTGGCAACCGCACAGCCGGCAGGCGATTCACGGGCGGTTCACATACTTTTGCAGGACGGGAGTGCGACAGCGAACGGAGCAGAAGGATGCTGTGTTTTTAAGACGGATGACACGACGCATTGTTTAAATAAAATGCTGGGAACGAGCAATTGATATTCTTTAAATAATGCTGCTGGGTAGGGAGAGATTTAGTTGGCAGCCGAAAATGGCATCTTTATGAGAGATAGAGAGAACGAGATAGACAAAGAGAGAGAGAGAGAGAGCGAGAGAGAGAGAGAGGCATTGAAGGCTGTTCGGGGCAAATCATTCATTACGGGAGAGAGAGAAACGCATTTGTGGATTTGGGCATTGGGCAAGTCTGCTATTACCGCCGAAAAACACACACTGTGATCAATGGAGAGGAGAAGACTGAACTCTGTCAGCTGCAGGGAGATCCACACACACACACACACACACACACACACACGGGCGGAGACTATTTGGAACACAAACACGTCCTACACACACACAGTGACACACACAGATGGAGCAGAGACAGAGCATGACATTTAAAGGGAAAAAGCTGACATTGAGTCCATCACTGTCACTGCGGCTGCCATAAAGCAGCGGCAAATATTAAAACATTTTTCATCTGCGCCGCATTATTGGCACCAGAAATTGTTTTCCTCTCCGTCTGATATTCGGCTGAACTGCGCCCGTGCTCCCTGGAGACCGCCGGCTGTTACCAAGGCCCCCAACATATTGGCAGTTGATGGCAGTATTCATGTACACTTGCCACTCAGCGACTTCTAAACACATACACACACATTAACACACACACAAACACACACACAAACACACACATATTAAGTGGCCGAGATCAGTGAAAGGTGCGTCTCGCTGTCTGGACTCCTCGGTGATGTCACGGACACGATCACATGGCCATTCCAAAGTGACTAGGGTCCTCTGTTATGAAAGGGCTGTGCGAACATACCAAATCTCACCTTCGGAAATCAGACCCGACATATTTTACACTACTGTAATGGTAAAATTAATTGCGTTAACGAAAATTGGGGTCACACTGATCAAGTAAAACAAATTATATTAATGGGCAATTATTATTGTTGTTATATTTATTATTATTATGGTTAGTGGGGCGGCACGGTGGCTTAGTGTTTAGCACGTTCTCCTCTCAGCACTAGGGATTCCCGGTTCGAATCCACATGGGTGGTGTTTCCATGTTGTCCGCGTGGGTTTCCTTCGGGTTCTCCGGTTTCCTCCCACAGTCCAAAAACATGGATCAAGGTCAATTGAGTTCTCCAAATTGCCCCATATAGAGTGTGATTGTGTGAGTGAGTGTGTGCCCAGCGATAGATTGGCGCCCTGTCCTGGGTGTATCTGCCCAACGGCCAAAACATTCTCCCCTGGACGGGCATGGGGAACCCCCCCGCGACCCTAATAGAAGATAAAGCGGAAGATAATGAATGAATTATTATTATTATTATAATTACTTGCAGGCATGTGTGGGATCCTAATTAGTAAAAAGTATTCTTCCAATTCTATGACCCATTAATTCACTAATGGTAATTCAACCTTTAATTATTATCTTCCGCTTTATCCTCTACTAGGGTAACAGGCGGGTTCTCCATGCTCATCCAGGGGAGAACGTTTTAGGTGCTGGGCAGATACACCCAGGACAGGACAGGATGCCAATCTATCACACTCACTCACAAAGACACACTCTATATGGGGCAATTTAGAGCATTCAATTGACCTTGAATCCATGTTTTTGGACTGTGGGACGAAACCCGAGAACCCGGTGGAAACCCACGTGGACACGGGGAGGACATGGAAAGTTTGGACCCAGATTGGGGATTCGAACCTGGAACCCCCAGCGCTGAGAGGTGGCCCACTAAGCTGCACAATAACAACAAAAATTAAAATAGGATTGATCTGAGAGGCTCAACATCCTCATTCTAATGCATCCCAGAGATGTTGGAGCTCAAAGCCATGATGAAACACAAAAGGTTCTTCCTCAAACTTGCAAGGATTCAATCGGCCATCACAACGCACAACGAGGTTCTTGACTCTTCATCCCCGGGTCGATGAATCTCACGGGTTCCACACCGATGCCTCACACGGCGGACCTCAATTTGCATCTTTTATCGCCATTTTTTTCTTATATTGATCATGTTTCATTGTTTCCTAAATGGTGCACTGCGGGCGGTAGAGTGTGGTTACCCGACTCCCTCGCTAACTGATGCATGTTTGATTAAAATGGCGTTCCGTAGTCCTCCCGCTCCGCACTGTGACAGCCTCTTCAGCTTACCATATCTCTCACGTACCTGCCCGGCGTCCTATTTACACACACGCGCAAATTAGATTCCTTCATCCCGCCTGAATATCATCAAAAGAGCAGCAAACGCCAATCACTGCCTCCAACCGCCGAGGAGAATGGGGGACTGATTTTAGCACTCCGCCGGCGTCTTCCCCGAGATTCAGGGAAAATATCTACAGACAATCTGATAATCATCGGCTGCTCGCACGGAAAAAAAACACAGAACATCCGCGAGGCCCGTGCTCCGGGCGGCGTACCGAACCCGTCCGAATGACGCGAGGGAACCCGAGTGACCCAAAGCGTCCAATTGACAGCAGAATGCGTCACGTGATCAGATACCTTTTCGAGATGTAAAGGAGCTTGGAAGATTATTTTGGGTTTTGTGTTCGTCTTGGACAAAAAAAAAAAAAAAAAAAAAAAAAAAAAAAAGTCGTCTTTCCAATTCATCCCAATAGGTCTTCCGTTTCCGTGGTGCTCCGTGCAGACCAACTGGAGTCCAAATATGGAGAACTGCATGGTTTTTGTTCTTCCATGAGATGTTGCCGTGCAGTGGTTATGCAGTCGGGGTGCTCCAATGGTTGAGGGTTCGAATCCCAAGCCCTACAAGAGGTTTGCACACTGGGTCTGGAGCAAACCCCTCAACCCTCATTACTCCAGAGGAGCTGGCTGTGTGCTCCATCAAGTTGGGATGTGATGTGAAATCCTTTTTTTTATGGTTGTATGACCTTTGGCATTTGCAAGTTCTCCCCATGTCTGCACCAGTTCCTTGTACAATCCAAATTCCTGAAGCTTATCTGAACTGTGGGCTCCATATTGCTTCTTGGTGTGAATATGTGCACTGCTGGCGCCCAGGCGAGCTGCCGATATAGGTTTTTTTTTGCAGCTCCAGTGTTGGTCTTAACGAGTGAGGGAATTCGGCGGCGCCCCAACCTTATCGGCTGGCACCGTGGGCCCGGGTTGCAGCGTCTCCGGGCCTCCAGGCGCTTTTAAGAGGGCACTATAAGATATTTTCCTCTAATGCGCCCAAATGAGGGGCCCAAATGGACTTATTACAAGGCCTCCCTCAACAGAGACGATACATCAGGTAAGAACACAGTACAAAATGGAGAGTGTGATTGTTCTGGGAGCCCAGCGCTCATTACTCAACACACACTCTATCTCTGTAAAGCGCCGCCACTTTCCCCCTTACACTCTTCCCTCCACCGCCTGCATCTCCGGGCAGGTCTCTGATTTCACCGGGCCGGCTCCGTCAGTCCCGTCGCTTTGGTTCCGCGTCCACGTAAGAGAGCCTAATGCACGTCTGGTGCCTCGGCAGATTAAATTAACGTCATTATCTACCGCATCGCTCTCCGTCCAGTTGCCAAACGAAGAGGATGACGATGGGCTGCCTTTGATCGGCGAGCCAGGGTTTCGTCACGCTTCTCGGGTTCGCCGGACCGACTGCACCCCGAAGGACTGCGGGCGACCAGGACGCTACGAAGATAAGCGTGGGGGAAGACGGAACCCGCGGAGCCGAATCCAGGCCATGGCTCTGGCATGTATACCGTATATATGAGGAGATACTCATAAGACCCGCCCGCGCCATACCACCCGGTTGAACTCGGCGTGACCCGGGGGCACCGCGGGGTCAGTTGTCTATTGGGCAGGATGGATGGTGGGGTGGGGGAATTGCATTACAGGCGTCCCCTGGAGCCTGTGGGTTGTTAGTGCAATAATCAGTCATTGTTAGCTGCCTGTGCTTTAAGATTTAAAGCCTTTCTGCGGCTGGAATCAAAACAAGAAGCTGGAGCAAGTGCTAAAGTTCTCATTCTGGGTTCTTCGCCGATGGAGGTTGTTTAAATGATAACCCGTCCACCACGGCGGTATAGAAATATATACAGTATGCAGGAAAATCACTTCCGTTTGTAAGGATGAGTACATTTTATTGTCCAAAAACACGCCCATGCACCACCTACTCTTCTCACCACCCTGATGACAGGGTTCTACCAAACCATCAGTCGTGCACTCAATCCATTTTCCCCAATCCACACCTCGGAACGTAGACTTTGCCACTCAGGCTAGACTGCGATAACACACAACTGCACTTTGACCACCTCTTTTTACTGACCAACCACCAGGAAAGTGAAGCAACCAGACGGTGGTGGCCTCACTGAGAGTGGAACCTTGGTCATACCACCCCACTCACCCAATAATGTGCTTGTTTTGACATCCAGGTTTGAATCCCTGGGTGGAGTTTGCATTTTCTCCCTGTGTCCACGTAGGTATCCTCGGGGTTCTCTGGTTTCCTCCCACAATCCAAAAGAATAGATTCAAGGTGAATTGAATTCTCCAAATTGCCCCATATAGATTGTGTCTGTGTGTGTGAGTGTGCCCCCAGTGATAGTTTGGAGCCCTGTTCTGGATGTATCTGCCCAGTGGCCGGAACGTTCTCCCCTGGATGAGCATACATAGGGGAACCCTCTCCCGACCCTGAATGAGAAACCTTGAGAACACGTTCAGAACTCTACCAAACACATATGGAATGAATGGGAATGCTGATTATGAGGCAGAACTTTACTTTTCACATACATTAATGTATGACACCCTGAAAGCTCTTGTGAGGACCTTCTGAGAGGCATTCATATACCTTTGGCCACATGGTGTGTGCGTATTGGCTGAACCACTGCAGCAAACAGAATGGATAATAACGAGGAAGAACCTCCGAATCAGTTCTTAGTCTGATGCTGCCGCCTGAGGAGCATCTCCGAAAAATAAAACAAGCAGATGGACCGACATTAAGAGCTGGATGTATATAAAGGCGGCCATAAGCCGTTTAATGTCGCGCTGGGTTTTCTGCTTATATGAGAAGAAAGAAGAAAGCGCAACTTTAAAAAAAAACATTTCAAAGTGTCGCATCATCATCATCAAAGTCACCCATAGGAAACGTCTCGTACGCTGGGCAGATACATCCAGAACAGGGCGCCAATCCATCACTGGGTTCACACTCATCACACAGACACACTCTATATGGGGCAATTTGGATAATTCAATTGACCTTGATCCATGTTTTTGGACTGTGGGAGGAAACCAGAGAGCCCGGAGGAAACCCACGTGGACACAGAGAGAACATGCAAATTCCACCCAGATTGTGATTCGAACTGGGAATCCCTAGCGCTGAGAGGAGAACATGCTAAACCACTAAGCCACCGTGCCGCCCAGCAGTATGCATATCAGTGAGATTATATACATCATATAACAATATTTAGGTTTAATGCCTGTCCAGGGGAGAACGTTTTGGGACCCCCAGGATACCCCCAGGATAGGGCGCCAACCATTGCTGGGTAGACACTTACTCACACACCACGCACATACTATATAGGGGCAATTCAGAGCCGCCAATTCACCTTGAATCCATGTTTTGGAAACTTGAGAACCTGTAGCAATGTCCCCATACCCCTCACATTATTCAAGGGACAAAGGAAGTGGAGCACTCTGTGATGTCACTGAACACACACATGTTGAGTCGATGCAAATCAGATCTGGATTCTGATTGGCCGAGAGGACGCGATTTTTTTTTTACATCATCCCCGTTACCGCGACGGCGTTCCGCTCTGTTTGCGCGGCACATCCAGAGGAACACCGAGCGGCGGCACACCGGGAGCGAGCATGCTCAGTCGAGCTCCTCCGCCATCTGCCAGGTCACATGACCCGTCTGCTGGCCACCGGCCTGTCAATCATTGGAAAGCATGGACAAGGAAGGCTAGTAATCACGGACGGAAAACACACACACACACACACACACACACACACACACACACACACACAAAAACGCAGTGCCCAAACTTAATCACGAGGGGTCACGTTAGGGAGTGGGGAACAGATTAAATTACCACGGTATTAGATACGGGAAATGATTTCTGTCAAAACCATCTTTACTGCAATTATAATATGTTAATTATGTATTTCATTAAGTAAGTGGATTAGAGGCAGCGCTGATGGAATCAGACTGAGGAAGACCGGACCAGGCAGACCAGAAGCGGAATCTCTGAGTGCACACACACACACACACACACACACACACACACACACACACACTATGACAGAAAGACAGTGAGGTCACAGTGCTAAAGGGCTCCATAATAATGAGTCTGTAGTGAAGCGAGAGCCAAGGTACCAGATACTGTCTCCATCTTTAGAGGACATCATATAGAACATGAGAAGTTCAGAAATATGGGGACACCCCTTGAGCCATACGTGCAGCTGGTTTTGGTAGGGCAGTGTTTAGGGGGTGGGGCTATCAATCTGAGAGTTAAGGGTTCCAATCGCACTGAAGGGACCAATGTGCGCCTTGGGATATCAAGTTGGGATACTTGTAGGCGTTTATAAGAGGACCTGATGTGTCGAGCGTACGAAGTGTGTACGAACGCCAGAGTGCTACGACATTAACAACGCAAAGTTGCGAAGTTTTGCTTGGCATCAGTAGCTCGTAATCTCGACGCCTGAGCATCTTTGCTTATTAGAGGGTAGTGCGGCGGATACTCCTTGCCGCTGACGTAGAACGCCGTAAGTCGGACATGGTCAACCCAGAGATCTGTGACAATACATGCTTTTCACTGCTTAAGTGGCTCTGTATGCGCTGCTTGGTCTGAGTAGCTAGACAGGGGTTCCCTCTAGTATCTTACCCATGTCAACGCACCTGTGTGGCGACCTGGTTGGAGGATCCTCCCACTCTTATTTTGCTTTTAGTTTTTTATTTCATAGAGGAGGTGCACACTTACTAAGGTAAACATCTAGTAGCAGGAGTGGCGCCACCTGTGGTACAGTTTGTAGAATTCATATGCGCATCCGGGGGTATCTTTTAACACCATGCTTTTCGCTGCTTAACTGGCTCTGTTTGGTCTGAGTAGCTAGACAGGGGTTCCCTCTAGTGTCTTAACCCTGTCAACGCACCTGTGTGGCGACCTGGTTTATTACTACTTATATTTAGTTTTTAGTTTTTTATTTCGTAGAGGAGGTGCACACTTTCTAATATAAGCATCTAATAGTAGTATCTTAATTCAAATGAATTTCATACACTTGTTATTCTGTCTCGTGTGGTCGAGGCCGGTAATGCACACCTCACCCTCCGTAACGCAGTGGATCGTTCCACTCTGCGAACACAGAGGTTGTTTAAATAAAGAGCAAAATAGAAGCAGAATGAAGCTAACAACGCATCTCGGCGTTTAAGAATCTGCTCAGCGTTTCGGTCCGATCTACGGTACCGTGCTCTTTTCAAAGGCTGAGCGGGACTCCAATTTAGATGCAAATCCAGGATGGGAGCACGGAGCGGTGTCCACGTTCTCAGATTCTCATTTAATACCTGATTGTTTGACAGACATCCGACAAAAAGGAACCGAAAAGGAACAGGGGCGGAAAGAAAAACAGGAAGCTGGCCTCACACAGTCGCGTTGGATCTAATTAAACGCACGTCTCATTCGGGCGCGCTCAAACGCCCCGCCATTTCCGACAGAAAGCAGGTATCGTGTCTTTAGCGTGTTGCTATAGAAATAGCGCCGATGGCGACCATGTCGCCTGCTAAACACGGCCGTGTGGGAAATCGGCGCAGGCGTTGTTTTCATACCGCCGCCGCTGCTGGCTTGATTGTGACAGGGCGTCGTAATGTCATACCGGAGACTGTCCACACATCCTGTGTATACCGTCAGCTCAGGTAAAGAGGGGTGGAAAGGTTATACGGTTAATTAAGTTGATCTCACGTTGTTAATATGAGAGCGCGACAACCTTTAAGTCTTCTTTAACTCTCAGAAACTAGGAAACGGTTCCAGCAAAACAACATGATAAGACTGTTGTCGCTGCATGCAGAGTGGACACCGGATCTCGTCAGGGCTCGATTGCGCACGTCTACAAACTGAACCACAGGTGGCGCCACTTCTACTACCAGATGCTTACCTTAGAACGCGTGTACCTCCTCTACGGAATAAAAAACTGAAAACTAAATAAGAGTGGAAGGATAGTCCAACCGGGTCGCAGCACAGGTGCATTGACTGGGTTAAGACACTAGAGGGAACCCCTGTCTAGCTACTCAGACCAAGAGCCTTTTAAGCAGCCAAAAGCAGGTATAGCCACGGATCTCTGGGTTGACAGAGGCGCGACCTTGTCCGACTTCTTGTCAGGGCTCGATTCCGTAGTAACTAACGGTGGCTTTGGACGCGGCGTTGCGTCGATGTGTCGTTCGATGGCGTTGTGTTGACGAGCTGAACTCGCATCGTACACTCGCATCACGATTGTTTACGTAAAAAATATGGCCAACTTTACGGATCCCTCACCATTTTTATTGGTGGCCCTTTCACTGGAGACACCAAATCAACACTGAGCCATCCACATGCTCCATCCTCAGCATCCTTCCACCAATTTCTACCTCATCCCTTCTCCATACCTCAATCTTGTTTCCAAAAGAACTTAATACACAAGAAAATACTAGCTGAATATTGCCGATGGTTATTTTGATTGGTGGCCCGTCCACTGGAGACACCAAATCCACACTGAGCATGCTCAGTAAGAGGCTGGATCATTTTGAATGGCCCTCATATTTTGCTGTGTGAAATGTCAATTCTGCCGCACACTGCACTTTACACTTCACTATACTGGAAGCACCGAATTACATTAAAGGGCCTAATAAAGTTGATTCGATTGTACGGAGCCCTGATGGTCGTGTAGTCGGTGGGAAGCGAATGCATCCTGCGAGGGTTTTATAACAAACTTTTCTACAAACGCTAAAACCCTGCCTGCCGTCGTCTTTGTGTTCTTTTTTACAAGCTAATAAGATTTAAGTAAAGGGAACCTCATACATATGCTAATGTATGCGAGATAAAAATAATAATAGGGGCCAGACTCATAAACATACATCATTGCCTTTTCTCTTTTTTGCCTCTCCGTGATTCTTTTCCTCCTCCATTTCTCATTATCATAGGACAATAACGAATTTATTTGCATGGCCTTATGTAAGTCTGCGTTTGGTCGCGGCTAGAACTTATTACTTTTCGCAGATCTCAAAGCGTTTGATGTAGCTTTTGAAATGTATTTCTAGAAAACAAAGGCGTGCATAATTAGGACCCGAGACTACAATTAGAGTGTTTTGATTGCTATTGGATAATTATCTCGGGGATGGCCCTGTTTTCAGTCACCCTTCTGAGATAGACGGAGAGGTAAACAGAGCCGCCGCATATGCTGACGATTTAAGTAACGATTTAACTAACGATTTAACTAACGTAAAGCGGAGGGTTCGAAGAGTTCGGCGGCGGCTCGAGTTCGGCTGCAGGAGAACGCGGGAATTAAGAAACAAAGGCGATTGTTGGAGGAGCTCCACCGATATGATGAAACCCCCCGTTCGCCGGAGTCTCCGGGGACATATTACACCTCTCATTATACTACTGATTGGCCTGATTTTAGCTGAGCGCCGCAAAGCATCCTCCCGCCCGCCTGCACGCCTGCACAGTTAATGGAAGTACAGAACCAAGATGCTGAGTGTTCCGCTGCACCAATATGTTAGTGATATGCAACAGAATGGAATGCATTTAAAAGGTTCAGAAGGATGGGGTAGGGTGGGGTAGTGGAATTCCAGCCCTTGCCCATATTCTAATCTGACTTGGACCCCTACTGCCATCCTGCCTCCTTTTGGAGTAAATTAAAAGAAGGGTGGATATGGTAACAGGGGGGTAGACAGATTATGGAGTGCTTTGGTCAGGTGTAGAGGACCTCGTATTGGCTGCCATTAGGGTTTTCTCTTTCCATAACTGCAAATAATTTCTGATTGGTCACAATGTTCCTGTGTACTAAATAATATTGTGGTAAATTCAAGAAGAGCAGGAGGTTTGAGGAGAGTGACATGCATGTTGTTGGGGTGACTATAGAGGATGTTCAAGTTGGAGAATTAAAATGGGAAGGAAATAATTTTAAGAAGATTGCAGTTTTAAATCTGGCCCCTAGGGGGCTCGAGTATTTGTAATATGTGAACAATAATATATAGAAGCAGGAACAGGGGCCTGGAGCACCACTGACAGTCCAGTCATTTAACAAGGTTGTTTTAGAACTTGCAATAAAGGATTCCACAGGTGGTGGAACCCAAGGAACACCCAACTGGCCATGTTCTCCCTGATGAATCACATTGCAACTGTCTTAGGTCAAGAGAACAGAGTGGAAGTGCTGCCGCTCAAGATGGGGAGAGGTGGAGAATAATGGGAACCGTGAAAAGAGGAATTAAATTTGAGAAGAGTGCAGTTTTAAATCTGGCCCCTAGGGGGCTCGAGTATTTGCAATATGTGATCAAGAATATATAGGAGCAGGAACAGAGGCCTGTTGCACCGCAGACAGTCCAGTCATTTAACTAAGTTGTTTTATATCAATAAAGACAGATTCCACTGGTAACCGGAACCCAAGAAACGACAAACTGAACATGTTCTCCCCTGTGGATCACATTGCAACATTCTCAGGTCAACAGAACAGGGTGGAAGTGCTGCCTTCCAGTGTGTAATCGAGGTACACAAAGGAAAGGTACGCTGGTCCTCACGATCCCTGAATGGACGGTGTCTCCTGACAAGATATGCCTCGTAGACCTGGTCAAAACCAGGGGACAGAAACTTTGGACCTCAAGGCTTGAGTTTAAATATCTAATAAAGTGTTGTCGAGGCGTAACCCGCAGTATCCTCCTGCCCTTCAATTCTGCATCGAGTCGGCGGCAACGCATCCAGTTCGCGGCGCAAACTTCTGGTCCGATTTGATATAGTCCAATAGAGCCTTTCTTCCAGACGCCATCAATTGTCTATGGATTTTCCCTCGCTCGTCCGTCCTCCCTCTCTGCTCAAAGAGAAACAAAAAGGAGGTCTGCGCGGCCTCAAGCCTGAAAGCTTTTATTGATATCGATGCAGGAGGAATATTGCCCATTTTCAGCGTCGGATCAATCCGCCTGTCGGGCCGTGCTTTACGAGCCGCGTCCCCTCGCGCACGGTGGCCCTGTGTCACCCGTGGACCGTTTACGAGCCGGTGGGTGCAGGCGCCCCTGAAAGTGAGGGCGATATGTGGGAACCGGGACTGCAGCGTATTAGCCAGTTGCACCCCTGAACATCAGCAAGTGTTCCTGTCATACTGATAGAGGAACAAATGGTACACCATCTGACAGACTCCTGTGTGTGTGTGTGTGTGTGCGTGTGTGTGTCGAAATGCTCCATTGCCCCATGGTACTAGTTAGCGTGGTGGCTGGCAGCTGGAGCGGCCTGATGGAGTGTGATGAGGGGAGTGGAGCATCACGAGCTCGCAGCCGAGAGATAGAGGGGGAGGAGAGGGAGGGCGGCACACCTGGCAACCGCCACAGATGGGCATAATCATCTCCTCCCCAACCGCACCGTACCACCCCCATGCCCGCCGTCTCACTCGCACGTGGGTACACACTTGCAGGCATGCGTAAAGTCCTGGATGATCCAGAGATTCGCATCATTAAGGCGGTGGGAGGAGCTACTCCTGGGTTCCCTTAACGCAAGGGACACCTGTATGGAACGAGTTTTGGGGGTGGCCAGGTCCATAGCGGTATGGTCAGGTTACCCTGGACACACGCCTTTCTGGAAGAGCGTAATGGTTGCAAATGAGGGGGGGCTCCTGTAGGTGTAGGTTCTCAGGCTCCATGACGTTATTCTTAGAACCTCATTAGCATCCTCCTTGATCACTGGATGGATAAACTCCTCCGGTTTGCTCAAACACAAGTACGAGAAAGCAGAACATTCGGCAACTGTCAGGCGAAACCTTCAGAGGTACGGAACACAAGCAAGCTCGAGGACGTTCGAGGACACAAATGATCCGCAATGCGATGGACACCTGCGTAAAATGCATTTTGCGGGTGGCCAGGTCCATAGCGGTAGGGTCGGGTTACCCTGGACACACGCCTTACTGGAGGAGAGGAATAGTTGCAAATGAGGGGAACCTCATTCCATTAACGCTCCTGTAGGTGTACGTTCTCAGGCTCCACAAAGCTAATTTTAGAACCTCATTAGCATCCTCCTTGATCACTGGATGGATAAACTCCTCCGTTGTGCTCAAACCCAAGTACGAGAACGTGGAACGTTCGGCATCCGTCTGGCGAAAGCTTCAGAGGTATGGAACATAAGCGAGCTCCATTATCGTCCTGCTGTTGGCGCTGTTCGTAGCGCATCAGTCCTCCGGCGGAGTGAGTGCATACTGCAGTATGACAACGCGGGTTGACAGCTAAACATTTATTAGAACACGGGGTACAAATGAGGCCCACTTTGCACCCGAGCCGGCGGAATCGCTCGAGATCACACGGCGTACGCCGGCGAATACACGAGCAGGCATTATACTCGGGCTCTTCTGCTTGACTGTGAATACATTACACAATCAGGTTAAGCAATTAGACACATCCGCGGGGACCTGCACACGGAAAACAAACAAGCAAACAAACCCTAATGGCTGCCAGAGCGCCGGTGCTCCGGAGACACCTTCTGAGTCGCTGAGGTTTAAGTTCTCCGTCTCTTCAAGTTCCGACGCGACGCCGTCTTCGGGCGCGTGTAGCGGGCGTAATTGATATGCTTCGCTTGCATATCAAAATAGATTTATTTATGGAAGAGTCTAGAGCGATACGTGACTTACTTATCAAACCCGGCTCGTTCCGAGCTCGCTGATGCGTGCCGCCGGCATCTGTGAGCCGTGAGATGATTCCTCAAGGTAATTATTACCATAAACCAGAATCCTGATGACCTGCAGCCTCTTCCCGTCTTCGGGGCTAGATGAAGAAGTCAAGACAAGCATGAGGTACCCACTCCCGGTCATCTCGGCAGCCGCCAGGTGGTGGGTGCGCGGCTTACATGGTGCCGTGATTTGTTTATCAAAAAATATTCTAGCAGGAAGCGCTCCCACCCCCTACCCCCACCCCCACCCCCGGACAAGCCATCTCTTTCAGCACTGACATTAACCTCCTACGGCCCCTCCTTCCTCAGGAGGACCCTGCAATCGAAGGCAACAAAGGGGTTGGCTACACATCCTTCTCCTTTGATGTTTATTTTAGGAGGCCACCCTGCTGCTCACGGCTCTTTAGTGTCCAGCCAGGTACAACAAGCCCTCCCCGAGCTCCCCCCAAGCTCCGGAATCTGACGCTATTAAACACTTTGCTAGCTGCCATTCAAGAAGGCAAAGCAGCCCGAGCTGCCGGATTGCAGAGGGTTCGCGTGTTCGGAGTGAGTGGGGCGACGCGCCCTCCCAGGCCTCTGCGGCGGGTGAGGGAGTGGTGGCGATGTTGTTGGGGCGAGCGAGTGTGTTTCCTTTCACTGGCTGCCAATCCATCAAGACTCAGGCTACCGCTGTGAGGCCCGTCAGCTAGCGCGGAAAAGAACAAGAGCCGGCTACAGCCACCCTCCCATCCCCATCCCCTCCCTCCGTCCACCCACACTCTAGAACCATCACTCATCCCCATCACACTGAACTCTCTGTGACCTTTTCCCTCATGTTCCGCCAGTTCCTCCAGTCACCGGGAGTTCCAGCAGGGCCGGCCGCTTTGCAGCGAGGCCTATGCGGCACGTTAGTTTATTTTCGAGTCGGCAATCCCAGTACAACAGACAGGACGGGAGGGGGGGGACTAAAGCAGCAGATGTGTTTACTCGTGTGGCTTGTGGCCTTGTGATCGTGTCCAAACTTTGGCTCCTCTCAGCAGATGACAGGGTCGAACGAAAGGCTAAGGAGGCGAGAAATCCCCGGGGGAATGGAATCAATGGAAATGCACTCGCGTCGGTCCACAGAGGGTCTTTAAAGCCCCAGATTAGAGCTAATTCACTGTGGACGAGCATCGGGAATTGAAACCGGGACTCCGTTCAGGTCTTCTGGAAGCTCCAGTCATCACACGCTCTCATTTCCAGGACGTGGAAGGTTACGTGGCGAAGGGAGCGAAGGGGTAGTGCCTGGAAGATCTTTGTCCCATCGATGGATTTTCCTTGCCTAATGGCACCGTCTCATACTGGGGTAACAATGCCAAGATTCTTCGGGCTCAAACTGTGAATGAGGGGTTTGGAAATCATGAGGAATCACTTTCACACATGACTTGGCCAACACAGAGTCTCTCCTATCACCATCACAGGAGCCGGGCCAGAAGTTAATGAAACTCTGGATGGAAATAAATATCGTGACATTGTTTAAACCAAGGCAAAGCCGTTTTACGGAGAACACGCGAAGCTTTATGCAATTTAAGATTTTCTTCCGTTGGCCAGGTGGAGTGCTGTCAAAAGTACTCCTAAATCACCAACCGGATGAAGGACGTGTGGTGTACCGTGTACTCTACATCCACACATCACACCTTCAAGAGGACTTTTTCAAGAGTTTTGTTTTTTTGCCTATTTATTTATATAGCGTACTATTTTTATGATACTACATCGTCACAAAGCAGCTTCACAGTGTTGTTAGCCTTTAAACCCCCAATGATCAAGCCGAAGCGACAGGATAAGTGCCCCCTTGTGCCTCGGTCCTCACAAGATCCTCACAAGGTTTCCCAACAGCACCAGGGAGTTTTTCTTGCCACTGTCACTTCATCTTGTTCGTTGAGGGTTCAGGGCTCTGCTTTGAGGTGTACTGGACCGGTACTATGGACCGGAAGAAAGTTTTAAAAAGGGATGTCCCACGAACGACGATGCAAAAGAGACGGCGGCAGCTGCGGCCATTAAACCGACCACATGATGCCAGTCCTCTAGTTCAGGTTTGTGTTTCCTTCACTTATGCTTCTCATTTGAGCTCCGATATCGTACTCGGTTACAGATGGCCATTCCTAAAAGGACACACTCGCCAAGGAAAACAACCCCAACCCCCCTGTCTCTTGTCTCCATCCGATGGCACGTCTTTGTACCATTAGCCTTCTCTGCTTTCTGATGAATGAGATTACATCGGGTTGACGCTCACATGCCCGTACTTTATCGCTTTACCCTCACACCCACCGCAGCCTTACTCGTCGTCAATGACCAAATCGCCTTTGCCAGAGACGTGCGTTATGAAATTCTCCAGCTTCGAAACCCAATAGGAATCGTGTTACCAACACGCAGGCCAGAGGACGAGAGGACGTCGTCGTATGACGAGCTGTCCGGCAAGATCACGTCTCACCAAAGAAAGGCTCCGAAAGCCGTAAAGCAAGTGTGACCAGCAGCGCTACCTAATCGCATGAAGCCACAAATCGGGACACAATATTGTCGGGAATTGTATTTGTATCGGTGCGGGTGACCCGCGGATGACTCAACTTCAAAGGAGAAGCACGGGCAAAGGAGGGGGATCAGAGGCAGGGCCGGGTGAATGGGAACGGCCCGGGAGGGGTTACGGAGGGGGGGGTTGTTTTTCAACTTTAAGATGGATGTGCCAGTATCCAGTGTGATTAGAGAAATGGATAACTCACTAACATCTGTGCAAACTACAATAAAGAGGGATTTAGTGTTGCCCCGAGGACGGCGAGGGGAGGCTGTCTGTCCATTAAACGCTTTATTACAGAGCCAGCAGCTCTGTTCTAACTCACTTATTTTCGCCTGCGCCGTGGCCCGGCCTCTGCGACTGCCTGTCATCCTGAGCAGACAACGCTCCGGGCAAGCTCCCCTCCTTCCCTTCCTCCCTCCGTTCGGTTCTCTCTCCCTGCCCGAGTGTCTATCTGACGGAACCCTATGCTTCCCCGTCCTTTCACTTCCTCGCCGTTTCCCCCACCGGTTTGGTACACACCCTGTAGTCTTGTCTCCACTCTCTCCTTGTGACCATCCTCCCTGTTCCTCTCCTTCTCCTCCTTCTACTATTTATTTATTTTTTTTAAATCTTGAGCCGCCTCTTGTTCGCACCCCCCCATAACCCACTCGTCTGCAAGCGAGTGCATGAGGTAGATGACAATCAAATGACTCATTGAGCAGCTGGAGTGGTCGACCCCAGCAAGGGTTTAACTACGGAACGCGAGCGTGATCGTCTCGCACTCCTCCGCCGCTGGTTGGTTGGAGGGCGAGGGCGAGGGGAGGGGAGTGTGTATTTTATATATTTATTTACTTTTTTACGAGTCTCCCTTAAAGAGACATTGACACAAAGGGAGCAGGTCGGATCGGGACAGCGACTCGGCTGATATCCAAACGCGACGGCGCGGGGCAGATGGCTCAGGGTAGTCGTGGGGGACTATGGGGCCACTCCCATGTAGGCATGCCTTGGACTTTTGGCAGGATTTTAATACCGCAGTCACCTGTGTGCCCAGAATATCATCCTTAGTGGTCCTTAAGGATTCCCGGTTTGAATCCCAATCTGGGTGGAGTTTCCATGTTCTCCCCGTGTCCGCGTGGGGTTCTCCGGTTTCCTCCCACAGGCCAAAAACATGGATCAAGGTCAATTGAATGCTCCAAATTGACCCATATAGAGTGTATCTGTGTGAGTAAGTTTGTGCCCAGCAAAAGATTGGCGCTCTGTCCTGGGTGTATCTGCCCAGCCCCTGAAACATTCTCCCCTGGATAGGCATGGGGAACCACCCCCAACCCCCGCCCCCCATGAACCTAGCAGAGGATAAAGTGGAAGGTAATGGATGGATGGAGAGATGGTAGAGCATATTCCAGACACCAAGTACATCTCAAATCTTTGTGGACTGTTGATGCCAACATAGGGAGCCAGTGTTCCAAGTCCTTTTTTTGTAGGTTCTATACCAGTGCTACCCTGCAACGGCAGTATCGTGTTGCTGAGACATTCGTCTGTAGCGATACCTCTGCCGACTGTGTGGAGGTAACTTTAGGAACCCAAGGAATGGTCTACCAAAGGTAGTGTATCGTCGAAACACAAAATACGCCCTCATTAAATGTCCCCACATGCCATTTCAAGTCGGTGTGTGTGTGTGTGTGTGTGTGTGTGTGAAGAGACAGCGTTGGCTAAGAGGAATTGATGCCCCGTGTTTGGCTAATTAAGACGGCAGTAGACGTTTCCGAGCGGCGCGACGGCGGAGAGGTGCTAATTCATAATTGACATAATGGATGGAGTCTGTCTGTTAGCGTTTTGAACGCCGGCGATTCCACCGTGATTAGCTGACACGTACCTTTGTGTGAATAATGAAAATATGCGCCGCGCTCGGCGCTTTAATGAATCCCGGGCCAATCTCGGGCCGCCGTTTTCCGACAGGCATCCCTCTCTCGCTCTCAGTCTCTCTCGCCTTGCCTACCCATGATGCCTTCCGAGGAACGGCCATCGTTCGACACTCTGTTAAATACGATTTCATAAAGGGATAAAGGGAGGCGGGCCGACGGCACCGGGGTTACGTGTTTGGCAGACGACACGGACCGGTACGGCTCTCGGAAGGTTTCGAGGGACTGTTTACATCCTACGCGTCTTCTCGGTGATCTCGGTACTCAGCCCTGCCGAGAAGTGCGATGCCGACGCGGTCGATGCGCTCGGGTTTATCGCTCGTCGTAAAGGATGATTACGATCGGTGGTGCGGGCGGCGGTCCAGGTGCTTTCATTAAGGTGTGTGTGAAAAGCGAGGTGTTAACGCGGAACATGGGGGCACGGCGACGGCCGCAGTGAGGGGGGGGCGACGTCAGAAACGGTGGAAACGCTGCGCGTGTCGTAAAGACGGACATATGTCAGAACAGCTTGTCCTCCGGAGGAACTCGGCGGAATGGAGGAAAGTCATCGACCATCGGGGCTCAGAGATGATTCTGCTGTTGTGCTGCTCGGTTCCTGCTTCGGGGTTCAACACTGTCAAGTCATTCCAACAGCCTGACTGTGTATAAAGGCAACACACACACACACACACACATACACACACACACACACACACACCACCAGCCCCAACTGACTCCAATTAAAACGTTCTTTGTTCTTTCTGAAAATCTAATAATGGGTTTAGAAACTTTCTCTGATAGATACCCACCCACGTCCTGCCTTCCTACCCTCTCACCCATGTCCTGCCTTTCTACCCACTCACCCACCCACTTCCTGCCTTCCTACCCACTCACCCACCCACGTGCTGCCTTCCTACCCACTCACCCATCCAATTCTTTCCTTCCTACCCATTCACCGACCCACTTACTGCCTTTCTACCCACTCACCCCTCCACTTCCTGCCTTCCTACCCACTCACCTACTCACTTCCTGCCTTTCTACCCACTCACCCATCCACTTCCTTCCTTCCTACCCACTCACCCATCCAATTCTTTCCTTCCTACCCATTCACCGACCCACTTACTGCCTTCCTACCCACTCACCCACCCACTTCCTGCCTTCCTACCCACCCACTGACTTCCTTCCTTTCTTCATACCCTACCCACTTCATTGCTCTTTCCTTCCTTCCTTCCTACCGACCCACCCACGCATTTCCTTCCTTCTTTCTCACCCACTCACTTCCTTTACACCCACATACGCACACACTTCATTCCTTCTTCCGTCCTCCTTACCTACCCACTCACTTTCTTCCTCATTTCCTAACTACTTACCCACCCACCTCTTTCCTTCCTACCCGAAGCCCAACCTCCATCAGCACTGGCCAAAATGTACAAGAGCTAAGACTTTAACATGAAGTGGTGTTCCATAACCCGCAAAACAGATCTCTACCACTGCAGGGATCTAGAACCGGAAGCAGGAATCTGCACTGTTAAGAACCTGCGCCAGTAGATCCGTGTGGCTTTAAGACGCCCACACACCAGATGCATTAATGAATATGTGCAACTGATAAAACCTTTAATATGATGCAGATACCCAGTGATGGATTGGCGCCCTGTTCTGGGTTAATCTGAAACCACCCTCCCCAGCGACCCTAATAGAGGATAAAGCGGAAGATAATGAATGAATGAATATGATGCAGATTTTAGAATCCTTAAGGTGCTTATAAGAGGCCCCTTTTTGTCCAGCACTGCGCGTCAATGAGGTTCCCATGGGTGGACATGTCATCAGAACACCACTGGTCACATACCCGGCCGGCTTGAGCCTGCCTTTGTTTGGGTTTGGACTCCATCCAGTCCCGGACTAGAACCTTTTACCAAACAAATGCATATAAACCAAATACATAACAGAAAATAATAACGCCATCAGCATGCATCCGCACGCCAAAGGACAAAAGGATGAGGGGAAAAAGCCGGAGCTGTGCCGCGGAACGATTTATGGCGGAAATGAAGGCAGTCATAGGAGAGGCATGAAGGGGATTACGGCCATTTGGAGCAGTGGGTTATTAGTACTGCAGCAGAGTAATTGGGCCAATCAGAGCGCAGCAGAGGAGTGAGCGTGCCGTCTCCGGTGCCCATCAGCTGTTGAGCTGGGCCAGCTGGGTGACATCATGGGGTCTGTTTCCGTGGTGATGATTGACACCGTGTCTGTCAAAGCGGGCGAGGCACACGCATGTGACGTGTCATTAGCAGCGAGGAGACGGGCGAGGGAGGGGGGGGGAGGCGCTGCCACTCTCCACCGCTCTCTCTCTAATCGCCTGCCCATTGGCACTAAAGGCGGCGTAAACATTAGCACAGGGGAAAGAAACGAATGCATCTCATCAGCGTGCCGCAGAGGACATCATGCCTCCCCCCCCCCCCCCCCCCCCCGCGCTCGTTGCCATCGCTAAATTAAATGCGGCGTGAGGACGTCTCTATTTCAGTCGAGCTCTTTTTACGTGGAGCCGAGATTCCGCATTGTTAATTCGAGGCAATGGCGGCGACGCATAAAGGTGAATGGGAATCATTCATCGGTTTCCGGCGTGCACTGGACCGTTGTGTCAACATGAGTCCAGCATAAAGCGGGAAATTAGTATGTTCTCCAATCATGGCACTAATTACACGGTTGTATCTCATTGTTCTTACCATTAAATTGTTCTTCCGACCCCCTCAGCATCTTCTAGGGTTGTGGGGGCACCAAGCTATCTCAGGCACACACTCACTCACACAGACAAGGGCAATTTGGAGCCGCCATATCACCTTGATTCCAAGTTTTTGGACTGTGGGAGGAAACCGGAGAACCTGGAGAAACCCACAAGACCACTGCAAACCACAAGACTCATTGGGGCAGGTTCCCCCACCTTCATGGCTAGGATGAGAAACCAAGTTCAGCCATGATACAGCCCCCCCCTGCAACAACCAGGGTTAAGGAACTTGTTCTAAGACCCATACTGGTATCTTCTGGTACTTGGGTTAGAACCACCAACCCCAATTTTTTTTACCCCAACCTTTACCGGCATAAAAAATGGAACCTCACTGTTCTTCTGACCTCCTCAGCATGTTCTAGGGTTGTGGGGGCACCAAGCCATCACTCACTTACATAGACAGGGGATTTAGAGCCACCATATCACTTTGGTTCCATGTTCTTGGACTGTGGGAGGAAGAACCTGGAGAAACCCACACGGACAGGGGGGGGGGGGGAGGAGTGTCATGGCAACTCCACCCAGAATGGAGTTGGAGGTACAAACCACTACACCAGAACACACATTGTGGACAGGTACCCCAACTTGATGGCTAGGATGAGAACCCAAGGCCATAATACAGCCCTCCCTGCAACAACCAGGGTTAAGGAACTTGCTCAAAGACCCACACTGGTCACCCATACATGAGATTTGAAGCCCCAACCTTTAGCACCACACCCTAACCACTGAACTGCCCCGCCCGCTTAAAAGCCTACATTGTGTCAAGGTACCATACCTGTCACTTTACGCCAGAACGTCGCGACTCCTGGATTGGCGTTCACCTCCTGGTGTCTAATCGTCATGGCTTCACATGGTACCCCTCGTCCCGTGGCCCGTGGCACCACTCTTGTCACCGCGCCGACATCTCCGATTCATCCGTTTAACGGCGGTGTCACGATCCCCTCCACTCGCACCGCAGTCGACGTCGGCATCTCCACAACGGGCCAGATGTTTACGCCACGCCCAAGAGTGGCACATCTGCTTAAGACCAACTCAATATGCAGGTGCGAACCGAGATGCCGTCTGCGCCACGAAGAGAAAGATTAATTAGCCAACACTTTGAATTAATGTCCATTGATAGACCTTTAATTAAGGTGTAATTAGTTATCATTACAACGCCGGCTAATTATGTGTCATTATGTAAAACCAACCAAAATAATTGAATTACGGGAAGGTGATTCCGAGGCTCCGCTTATTCAAGGTGTAAGTAACAGACGTGAGTCGGGGTTCCCATTCGCACCCATGTGTTCTCCCGATGGCGATCACATAGTAGACCACGCCCCCTTTAATCTTCCAGAATTAAGTTGTACTGGTGCTTTCATGACATCACATAGAGCTCTGAAGTCCTCCTGCCCGACCTCTCAGCACTGGCAATCCGGGTTCGGATCCTGATTTGGGTGCGGTTTCCATGTTCTCCCCATGTTCTCGAGGTTTCCCAGAACATGAACCCAAACTTGAATTGACTGCTCTAAATTGCCCCTATATATCATGTGTGTGTCTGTGCAAGTAAGTGTGCCCAGCGATAGATTGCCCCTTCTCCTGGATATATTTGCCCGGCCCCCGAAACATTCTCCCCTGAACTGGCATGGGGAACCCCACCCCAACACCCCCCACCCCCTACCCCCTACTTATATTAAGGATTAAGGTAAAGGATAATTAGATGCGATGAGTAATGATGGATGAGAACGCCAGATGCTTACTAGCATCAGCATTCCAATTCATTCCACTGATGCAGGAGGGTGTCGGGAATTCCTTCACACCATATTCAAGTCCTGCTGAAAGAAAAAGAGGCTTTCCCCAAGTCTGGGGTGCCTCCACATCTCCAACGCCCCGTACCATCAAACTGTAATGGTACAGACCGGCGCCCCCGTACTTTTGTTCGCTGCCACTGCGGGTGTAACTCGTGCTTGCGTTCTGGTTGAGCGTGTGCGAACATGGCTTCCACACAGTAGTGCTGGGTGCCTGGGTTCTACCCGCTTTACAGTCGGCTGGTGGCGAGACTGATTAGAACCGTGTGTGCTGTATCCTCGGGTCTCTGTCTTTTACGCCCCCGCTGTTTTGTTTAAGACGGAAATCCCCACAAGACCCACCGAGACTGACGTTTCCCCGGCAAAGTTCACTCCGCCCGTGACGCCGGGCGCACTGTACCCGCCCAAAACTGTCAAAAACGACAAACGGTACCTCTACCAGCGCCCATGTCACGGCAAATGGACGACATCTTGTGCAAGCGCCTGATAAGGCCATTCACCTTAGTGCGACCTGACTCCCTACACACACACACACACACACACACACACACATCAGCCCGCCTCCCACCCGCCTCTCTCCTCCCAAAGCATATCATGGAGCGCATAACATGTTCGCCGTCACTCACCCCGTCCAGCTGTCAATCAAACCTCGCATCAGACACATCGCCATCTGGCCGCCAGGTACCGATCGCCCTCCCCGGAAACTCAACCAGGGCCCTGCTGTTACCGTGCTGTTACCGTGCACCTCCTGCAAAGCTGGCGCCGCCGTGCAAGTGGATTGATTGACAGCTCGTGATTGCTCCGCCTCGGCCGTGCCATGCCGGGATGCCAGCGGACTTCCTGCTCCTTTTTATCCGACGTCGCCCTCCTTTTTTTTTTTTTTGCTTTCTCTTCATCTACTCTCGCGTCGCTCTGCGTCTCCGTGTCTTTTTTTTTTCCTCTCTCTTTGGTCCGTGTGTCAAAATGTCAATTTCCCTACGACAGGATGTGACAAGGCCCGTTGCCCGGGGGGACGGCTGGGAGTGGAGGGCCACACAAATTGATTTTGATTTTATTCCAAATCATTCAGAGTGCTCGGCTCTAATGGGAGCTGATCACAGAGCGGTCCGGGGCGCGGAACCGCGGCTGGAGATTAGTTCTGTCACTCGGGACGATCAGAGCCCATCAAGACCGACTCCGTCTCAGAGTGGCACGGCGTGGAACCGGCCCATCGGCATCTCCACGCTCAGACTCGCTTAAGTACAGCACTCCTTTATCACCTCACTAGTGGAACCTGAGGGCCATCACCTCACTAGTGGAACCTGAGGGCTATCACCTCACTAGTGGAACCTGAGGACTATCACCTTACTAGTGGAACCTGAGGGCTATCACATCACTAGTGGAACCTGAGGGCTATCACATCACTAGTGGAACCTGAGGGAACTATCACATCACTAGTGGAACCTGAGGGCTATCACCTCACTAGTGGAACCTGAGGGCCATCACCTCACTAGTGGAACCTGAGGGCCATCACCTCACTAGTGGAACCTGAGGGCTATCACCTCACTAGTGGAACCTGAGGACTATCACCTCACTAGTGGAACCTGAGGGCCATCACCTCACTAGTGGAACCTGAGGGAACTATCACATCACTAGTGGAACCTGAGGGCCATCACCTCACTAGTGGAACCTGAGGGAACTACACATCACTGGTGGAATCTGAGGGAACTACACATCACTAGTGGAATCTGAGGGAACTATCACATCACTAGTGGAACCTGAGGGCTATCACCTCACTAGTGAAACCTGAGGGCCATCAACTCACTAGTGGAACCTGAGGGAACTATCACATCACTAGTGGAACTATCAGGTGCACAGTCACCATCATGCGCCACCTCACCACAGAGTGATACCGGTGCAGTTGCTGGAACAGTCAGGTTCTCAGGACAGACCTGATCTCCGGAACGTTTTTGTGAGTGGCGGTAAACAGAACGGCAGATGAGTTTGGGAAGTGATGAGTCGGTTGAATACGCCATTAGTGCTGCGTTCACAAGCGCCATAAATGAGAACATATGTCACCCGAAGCCAGAGGCTTTTAAAAAACGGCACGGTGGCGACGTGCTCATCCATAATCGGCGCCCGAAACCGTCTCCGTCAACCATCTCCGTCTTCCATATGTCAGCACGCCGTCAACCCGGGAGCCGTGCACAGTTCGGGACGGCTGACGCGGGACGGCTGGGTGCTCGGTGGTGGGTAAAGGGAACAGAAACGACGTCGCCGTTGCAAACGTAGTGCCATGTACACGTCCTTCTAGTTTAGAACGTTACAGCCAGACCAACTAGGACCGACCAAGAGGGTCCCGCGAGGCAGAGGACGGGGTTGGGTGGGCGGGAAGAGGATTTTGGCCATGTAATCCAACACCGCCGTGTTAGATTGAGGGACAACACTCGTCTTGACGAACTAAAATGTGGACGAATGGACCCTGGATCCTCATCAAGATGGAAAATACGTTGAACCAGTGTCCTGCCCCCTCTGCACCCCGCCCTCTCAGTATCCCCCACTTGACTCTCTCTCTCTCTCTCTCTCTCTCTCCCGCTGCTCTCATCCCCTCCGAGAGAGCGAGAGCCGTCGGATGCGGTTTGTCCTGATGGCTGACGGATCGGCCGGAGACACTCGTCTCTGGGCACTCCTCTATATATTGTTAATTTAATGCATGACGACGTGGCCAATTACGGCGCGGCCACACGATTAAATAGCATGTCAAAACCTGTGTATCAATCCATTAGATCCTGTCTCCTCGTGGCACCTTAAAGCAGCACCGGGGCTCACGGGGGCGAGAAAACGCTGAGCTCATGGGGATCCGGCTTAGCCTGGTCCTAGCCAGGATTTAAAAAAAAAACCTGGGTCTTACGTTATGATGCTCCTGGTGGAGATCCAAGGGAGAAACTTTTTGGGTGCTGGGAAGATACCCCTTTGCCACTTACTCAGACACACACACACACTCTATATGGGGCAATCTGGAGAATTCAATTGACCTTGATCCATGTTTTTGGACTGTGGGAGGAAACCGGAGAAACCGGAGGAAACCCACAGGGACACGGGGAGGACATGGAAATCCCTAGTGCTGAGGGGAGAACGTGCTAACCATTAAGCCACTGTGCTGCCACACACACTATATAGGGGCAATTTAAAGCAGTCAATTGCACCTTGAGTCCATATTTTTAAAATGTGGGAGTAAAGCAGAGAACTCCACCCAGATCGGGATTCGAACCGGGATCCCAAGTGCTCAGAGACGGACATACGGACCACTCCACCACGGAGTCTGAAACCATCAAAAATAACACCGAATAATAAATGAGCTCGGAACATCTCGGAACCTTTCCCTTCCCACAAATGTCAGGAGTTATGAATATTCATTTTATGCAAAACTGGCATCACCCCGGTGCCCCCTGACCAGCCTGACCCCAGCCCCACCCACCACGGCAGTGCCGTGGCGTTACCTACAGAGCATGGCCAATAATGGATTTGCAACGCACTGTTTTCAGTGCGGCGGGACGGTGGCTTAGTGGTTTAGCATGTTCTCCTCTCAGCACTGGGGATTCCCGGTTCGAATCCCCATCTGGGGATTTTACCATGTTCTCCCCGTGTCCATGTGGGTTTCCTCCGGGTTCTCCGGTTTCCGCCCACAGTCCAAAAACATGGATCAAGTCAATTGAGTTCACTAAATTGCCCCATATAGAGTGTGAATGTGTGAGTGAGTGTGTGCCCAGCAATGGATTGGTGCCCTGTCCTCTGGGTGTATCTGCCCATCGCCCGAAACGTTCTCCCCTGGATGGGCATGGGGAACACCACCCCCCCCCCCCCCCCGCGACCCTAATATACGATAAAAGCGGAAGATAACAAATGAATAATGAATGAATGTTTTCGGTGCCAACAACCACGTCATCATCTCCACCTTCCTCATAGATGGACGTTGTAGTTCTGCAGTCTGTAGCCCATCGTCCCTGAATTGGACCTGAATCGTCCCTGAATTGGACATGTTTCTTTAATAAGATCAGATCTTACTGCTTTATATGAATCATTCACACTGGAGCAATACACCAGGTCTGTCCTTGGCATAAGGGCACAGGGTTGGGGGCGCAGGCTTTGCGGGGCCCCCCCCCGGGAGCCTGGCATCTCGCCTGTCAGTCTTGCACATCCTCCTCCTCGGAGAGCAGCACCCCTGTGTCGCGTCGGCGAGAGGTTTTAATAAATCCAGCCTCGTCTGATGAGACGCTGTTGACTGAACCTGACTCCGCAGGCAGAGCCAGGAAAGTTCATCCAACACCAATATGCTCCCACAGGCGGGTTCTCCGCCCACTCGACGCCCAAAATATCCCATATCCCACCATAGGCTGTATCGTGGATTCCTTTTTATTGACGTTCTAATATTTAGGGAATTTAAATACGGAACTTCTCCTGATATTTTAAGCGCGTTGTCGTTTGTGGTGACGAGGTCGCATTGTAACTGTGTACAGTAAACAAACACGCGTCCTCCGCTGCACTAATCAGCGCCGTGTGTAAATCTGAGTGACGACTTTAATCACCGTAATGCATGTTGATTGGTTACGAACGCGTACTGCAGGCGCCGCTCTGAGATCGCATGTAACGGTTGTAGACCAGTCAGCATGTTCTCCTCTCAGCACTAGGGATTCCAGGTTCGAATCTGGGTGGAGTTTGCATGTTCTCACTATGTCCGTGTGGGTTTCCTCCGGGTTCTCCAGTTTCCTCCCACAGTCCAAAAACATGGATAAAGGTCAATGGAATTCTCCAAATTGCCCCATATAGAGTGTCTGTGTGAGTGAGTGTGTGTCCAGTGATAGATTGGTGTCCTGTCCTGGGTGTATCTGCCCAGCGCCAGAAACGTTCTCCCCTGGATGAGCATGGGGAACCCCCCCCCCGTGACCCTAATAGAGGATAAAGTGGAAGATAATGGATGGATGGATAGACGGTTGTAGACGGTTTACGCCAGCAAACCCAGCATCACACGCTATATAACTACTTAAGACGCATCTCTTTAACAAATACCTGTTGTAAAAAAAAATATATATAATAATAATAATAAGGGGGGGGGGGGCGGGCGCAGCATCGAATAACAATCAGGTTTGATGAATTTACAGTATAGTTGGTTTTCTCCATGGCTTCTGACTTGTGGTGTTCTCATTTGTAAGTCACGTTGGATAAAAGCGTCTGCTAAATGACTAAATGTAAATGTAAATGTATGGGGCAATTTGGAGAATTCAATTCACCTGGATCCATGTTTTTTGGAGTGTGGGAGGAAACCGGAGAACCAGGAGGAAACCAGGAGGAGACACAGGGAGAACGTGCAAACTCCACCCAGATTGGGCTTCGAACCTATCACTGAGAGTAGAACATGCTAAACTCTATGCCACTGTGTCACCCACATATATAGCCATCCATTATCTTCCGCTTTATCCTCTATTAGGGTCGCGGGGGGGTTCCCCATGCCCATCCAGGGGAGAACGTTTCGGGCGCTGGGCAGATACACCCAGGACAGGGCGCCCTATTACTGGACACACACTCACTCACACACACACTCTATATGGGGCAATTTGGAGCATTCAATTAACCTTGATCTATATTTTTGGAGTGTGGGAGGAAACTGTAGAACCCGGAGGAAACCCACACGGATACAGGGAGAACATACAAACTCCACCCAGATTGCGATTCGAACCGGGAATCCCTAGCACAGAGAGGAGAACATGCTAAACCACTAAACCACCCTCAAATCAAGAACAGAATCTCCACATACGTCGGCAGAACAGCGTCAAAGAACCCCGCGGATTGAAGACACGGGTAGGTTCATGCTGAGTGGACGCTTTTTGGCCCCGAGTGCCTTTTTATGGGCGTTTTTTTTCTCCCCCCCCTTTTTACTAAAAGCCAATATACATTAACAACTATTCCGCCTCTTTAATTGCCCAGGAATTCACAGCTTCCTCCTCCACGTGTTGTCCCTAATAAGCCTATCATTATAACGATTAGCTAATCTTTGAGACCTGCCGTTAATGCAGGGAACAAAGGCGGGGGTGGAAAATGTGGCGCTGGCGTCTTACCTGCGCGTGAATGCGGCTCGGTAGGGAAAAAAAAAAAAAAAAAAAAGAAAAGAAAAGAAAAGACAGGCGGAATAAAATATATCGGGGCATGCTGGGCGGCAGCGCCATCGCCGGCGTGTGTAATATGGAAACACTGACACTGCCCCGTTTGATCTTTAAATTACCACGAAGAAAGCGAAGTGACCTTTATGTAGAAGTTATATAAAGGTGCAATGTAAGCAGGGCCTCCACGGCTCTGATTTATTAGCCTGAAACCTGAAGTGGAGCGGCTTTTATTGCCCCCTTTTCTGACGCAGGCTTCAGAGGACCTTTGGTATTTGTGGCTCTTAATATTACTTTACAATTACGTTATGATTTCCTTCATAAAGAACTCGGTAAGTACTGCGCATGGAGTCCGCCGAGGACTCGGTGTCCCGATTATTACATTTTGCTATTCGCGACGTCAGGACGCCGGCACGGTGGCATAGTGGTTGGCATGTTCTCCGGTTGGAATCCCGAACTGGGTGGAGGTTGCATGTTCTCCCCGTGTCTGTGTGGGTTTCCTCCGGGTTCTCCGGTTTCCTCACATAGTCCAAAAAACATGGATCAAGGTGAATTGAATGCTCCAAATTGCCCCATGTAGAGTGTGTTTGTGTGAGTGAGTGTGTGCCAAGCGATGGATTGGCAGGACAGTGAGACGGCAAGAGAGATGGTGAGAGAGAGACAGAGAGAGTGAGAGAGAGAGAGAGAGAGATAGCGGGACAGTGAGACAGAAAGAGAGACAGTGAGAGAAAGATAGAGACAGTGGGATAGTGAGAAAGCAGGACAGTGAGACGGAAAGAGAGACACCTAGAGAGAGAGAGAGCGAGAGAGTAGGATAGTAAGACAGCAGGACAGTTAGACAGCCAGAGAAACAGCTAGAGAGAGGGCGATAAAGACAGTGGGATAGTGGGATAAGACAGCTGGACAGTGAGATGGAAAGAGCGACACCTAGAGAGAGAGACAGCAGGACAGTGAGACGGCAAGAGAGACGGTGAGAGAGAGACAGAGAGAGAGAGAGAGATAGCGGGACAGTGAGATGGAAAGAGAGACACCTAGAGAGAAAATGAGACAGCAGGACAGTGAGACGGCAAAAGAGAGAGCAAGAGAGAGAGATAGTGAGACAGCAGGACAGTGAGATGGCAAGAGAGACAGCGAAAGAGAGAGAGAGATGGATCAAGGTGAATTGAATACTCCAATTGCCCCATATAGAGTGTGTCTGTGTGAGTGAGTGTGTGCCCAGCAATACTGTCCTGGGTGTATCTGCCCAGCGCCCGAAACGTTCTCCTCTGGATGGGCATGGGGAACCCCAACCACCCCCCTACCGCCCATGACCCTAGTAGAGGATAAAGCAGAAGACAATGGATGGATGGACCATGTCAGGACAATTTTACATTAACATTGCAAACCGTTGGTTGCAGGACCAAGGAAAGACCTCCTCTTGGTGAAGCCGAACAGCAGATTAATTAAAAGGTAACGAGAGAACATCAAAGAAAGTGGATGTGATGCATCAAACATCAAACACATGTTCATGGGTCAGTTTTGTATCACGTTGGCTTATTTCAGAATATTAAAATCAACTAATGTGTGGACTACAAAACCATCTGACTGCACTGGTATATTGTGATGTTACAACTCCCCCCCCCCCCCCCCCCCCGGTTAATGATAAACACACCTACCACGAAACCTAATCTGTATGTGAAGCTCAAACCTCCATGTTAATTCCTGTTAATGAAAGTATCATCGGCACTCCGACTCTGCCCCCCCCCCCCCCCCCCCCCCCACGCTCACACTCCGGCCCTCCGTTTCCGAGCCGTGCATATTCTCACAGCCGTATCACGCTTCCACTCAAAGGGCCCGGGTTTATTTTCCTTTGTGAGCGGGAAATGGCCATTGAAAAGCCCGGCTTTGTGCGAGGAGGAAGCTGGCGAGACAACAGAGGCGGCTTTATAGCGCCGCCACAATGAGAGGATCACAATGGCGTCCTGCTGAGACAGTGGCACATAACGCAGGATTACACCAAAACACCACTCAAAGGGAGCCAGATGAAAGCAGGACGGGGAGGAGTCCTGCACCTACAGGTATCAGACGTAAACTCGGCTGGAACACGGCGGAGGAGCCAGCGTCCCGGCCGTCCACAAAAGGATCAAACGCGCACTTCAGAGCTCAATAGAGCTGTAAAATCAACGAGGTCCAGAGGAGGACGTCGCTGCCACCGACGACGACGCCGTGGAACCAGCTGGCTGTTCGTCTGCTGCGCAGAATTAAATGTGGGGAACCGGAAAGAGGGGGAGACGTAAATCTGGACTTACCTACAGTTCGACAGGTCCCGAAATAAAGACCAGAACGCTTTCTGAAAAATAAATATAATATATTAGGCGATCAATGCTGCAAATGAGGGGGACCCACTTGGAATGGGACGTCCTAAAAGTGTTTGTAGACGTTCCGTCCATATCTCACGGCTATTATATTTTTAGATTCACATTTTTATTATACACTGCTATATCCATCCATTATCTTCCGCTTTATCCTCTACTAGTGTCGTGGGGGGGGGTTTCTCCATGTCCATTCAGGGGAGAACACCCAGGACAGGATGCCAATCTATCGTTTGGCACACACTCACTCACACAGACACACTCTATATGGGGCAATTTGGAGAATTCAATTGACTTGATCCATGTTTTTGGACTGTGGGAGGAAACCGGAGAACCCGGAGGAAATTTTCACTTTTATTTTATTATTATTAATTTTTTTCTAACATAATATTTCAAAAATATATATATATTTTCTGGATTTATTGAAATGACAATAAATTCTCCTCGAATCTTTGAATTTAAAGATATTTAGTCTGTCTTTTAGTTCTTGAAAATTAATTATTATTATTTTTTTATAATAATTAATAATAATAATAATAATAATAACAATACATTTTAATTATGTAGTGCTTTTAAGGACCTCAATGACAACATGGACCATGCATTCAGTCTGTCCTCATTCACTTGCCTGCTGCTGTATTTGTAAATTGGTCCGATCCGGTCCGAAACTCCTTCATGCTCTTTTTTTCTTCCAGTGAAGCTTTGTAAAACATTTTTTTTCTAAAGACAAATCTGAATTTTCTTTCATTTTGCTGCTCCTCCAGTCTGCAAACATTGAGGGTGAGTCGAAGTAATGAACCACACCTGAGTTAATGAGTCGATTCGGGAATCATCCAATCACACGATGCCTTAATGAAATGAACCAGTAGTAACACACTACCAATAGTGACTCACTAGAATGGGTGTGTCCAGGTGGAAGAACCTGAAATAACCAATTAGAATTTGGCCTCAGATCACATGCTTGCTAAAAGAGGGTGCAATAGCTCAGTGGTTAGAGCATTGGGCTATCAATCTGAAGGTTGGTGGTTCAAATCCCAGGTCCTTGAGCAAGACCCTTGACCCTCATTGCTCCAGGGATGTTGTACATGTTTTTATTTATTCTATTAATCAATTCTAACATGTCTATTAAACACACAATACAAATAAATACATTTCTCATTAACTATTTTGCAGTTCATAATTAATTCAGTTTAATATCAGAACAATTTTAAAAGGTGCCCCAGCGCCTCCTATGGACCAGCCGCCACTGATGCCACCATCCATCCATTATCCATCCATTTTCTTCCGCTTTATCCTCTATTAGGGTTGCGGGGGGGTTCCCCATGCCCATCCAGGGGAGAACATTTCGGGCGCAGGGCAGATACACCCAGGACAGAACGCCAATCTATCACTGGACACACACTCACTCACACAGATATACTCTATATGGGGCAATTTGTAGAATTCAATTGACCTTGATCCACGTTTTTGGACTGTGGGAGGAAACCGGAGAACCTGGAGGAAACCCACGTTGACACGGGGAGAACATGCAAACTCCACCCAGATTGGGATTCAAAATGGAAATCCCTAATGCTGAGAGGAGAACATGCCAACCACCAAGCCACTGTGCCGCCCCCACTGATATATATATATATATATATATATATATATATATACAGACAGATTCTTGTTATGGCTCTGGCCCACAATTGACTTTCAAGTCCTCGTTTTAGGCTCTCATTTGTGTCAGTGTCTTACATTATGTCGCTCCAGGTGTCCTTACAGGGGGCTATCAGTGGTCACCTAGGGAGTGGGCATAGCTGTCAGGCCTGCCCCCCTCCCCTCCCGCCCCCCCATTGGCGCGACAGCAAGCAGTGTAGCCACTAATAAGGGTATTCATCACGCTGCCCAGGAGCCATGACAAGAGAGTGTGTGCCATGCGATTGTCCCTCAAATATGAACTTATCATTTAATTACTCTCTCGCGCCACTTGATTGCCTTGTCAAGATGCAGGTTAGTTAAGAGGAGAGATCTCCCGTCTCTCCCGTCGCCGGACCCCGGACCCCTCACCATGACAACTGCTCGTCTCATCGAGTCATCAGCTGCCCCGGTGATCCTCCAAATGAGATTCGGGCTCAGCCCGGCACTTTATTTTTCCTCCGGCTCTGCCATGCGTAGGGTCGGATCATAAAGTGCGATCGGGCGGAGGCTCGGTAAGTGAAGGGACGTCTGATTGCGCCGGCTTTAGTCGTGCAAACAGGGACGGCTGAGCGGGGACGTGCTGATGGCTGACAGCCGGCGGATCTCGGCAGGATCCCTCACCTTTGAAATGGTAGCTGTACTTATTAATACAGGACTTATGGGAAGGGGACGACGTGGGCGTGGACGTGCTCGGGAAGGGCCAGTAAATGCGCTTGATGTTTGGTAAACCTGGTGTGCTGATGCAACGCACGTGCAACGCTGGGTTCTTGGGCAGCTAAGGGTCCATTAGTGTAATGAGCAATACGCTGGTAATTGCAGCTGAGAGAATCTAATTGTTTCTTTAGATGCCAGCCACAAACTTCAGGTTTACCGAGGCTTCAACACACACTCACGTCTCTCTAGTCCATTTTTAAAGACAACATGAAGCCGGACATCCTTACATACACTCAAGGGACAGTTTATGAGGGATGTCTCCTTGTGGATCGATGAGGATCTGATCGAAGAACCAAATGAATCAAAACATGGCTTTCCCACGGGTCCCCTACCATCTCTTGTAATGCCGTCTCCATTTTCCTGGTACCACTTGGTACTCTCTATATGTTAAGCTTCACACAAACAATTAAAATAGCAATCCACCGAAGTCAGAGTGTACATGATGTGGTTACGTTTCCTACAAATGGTGTAAATGTCAATTTACGCTTAATTGCATAAATTGCAGTCTGAAAAACATGGATCAAGGTCAACTGAATTCTCCAAATTGCCCCATATGGAGTATGTGGCCAGCGACGAATTGGCCCTGTCCTGGGTGTATCTGCCCAGTGCCCGAAACGTCCTCCCCTGGATGGGCATGGAGAACCCTTCGTGACCTTAATAGAGGATAAAGTGGAAGATAATGGATGGATGGAGATCACACTGCGCTGTTAAAATAGCAATCCACCAAAGTCAGACTGCACCTGGCTGTTTAAGGTAATGGCAAGTGACTGGTGTACTGGTAAGGACACCCCGACACGCCCAAAACCAAGCTGCAAGGTGGGCGATATACTTCTTGGTGGAGTATATAAACCTCCAGAGGCTTCAGAAGAGTAAATATGTCCAGTGTTGTCAGTTTTTATGGCAGAAAAGGGCGTGAGGACCTTGTGAGGACCGACTCGGAGCTCCCAGTGCCTCGCCTCTGCTCTGCAAACTGTATTTAACGTCAATCTATTCGTCTGGAAATAGTTTCAGACTGAGGACTGTAGGATGTTCCGAGTATTTACGTCTGCGGCATCGCTAACAGCCATGTGTTTTGCGTTCCTAGGGTTGCGATGCTTATTTTCTGCTTCCCAGAACAACGTGGATGTATTACAATGAGCGAACCAGCGGAGAGGCCTCGTAAAAGTCCAACAATACTTACTCTGTGACCCAATCATCTCTGACAAAGCCGCTTCAGCTGCCAAGTTCTCCGGCTCTACAACTTCACTTCTGTCCAACAGTCATGTAATAAAATCACTCTCGGCATTAAGCAGGATCCTGGCCTTTCTTTCTTTTTTTTTTTTTATTCGTGTGCAACAGTTTACAGCCCCTCTGGGGAAACAGAACCCAACCAATAAAAGTTCCACCCTGGCATGAGCCGAGGCCTTTCCAATGAAGATGGATGTGGTGGAGACGAGAGGAGGAGGACCTCGGTGAACTTTCCCGGCCTTTTTTTTCGGCAGGTACCCGAAAGGGCCCATAAATCCCGCCTTTTCGACATGATACAAATGAAACCGCAGGCCCGAAGTTTCGCCCATTTCTTTCCCAGATGATTGGAATGAATAAGGGGTACTTAAAGTTTAATATCCTATTATGTATGTCTGCTTTAGTCTCGCGGTTTCTTACGAAAGGCGCTCGCCTTCGCGGTTGGGGCTCCGACATTTTCCACTGATTGGCATGGCATGAGGTTTGGTCACCGTAACTCTGCTGTTTAAACCTTTAAAGCATTACTTGTATATATCCTCTACTAGGGTCGTGGGGGGGGGGTTCTCCATGATCATCATGGGAAGAACGTTTCAGGCGCTGGGCAGATACACCCAGGACAGGGCCAATTCGTCGCTGGGTTAAAACTTACTCACACACATAAACACACTCTATATGGGGCAATTTGGAGAACCCAATTGACCTTGATCCATGTTTTTTGGACTGTGGGAGGTAACCGGAGAACCCGGAGGAAACCCACGTGGACACAGAGAGAACATGGAAAGTCCACCCAGATGTCCACCCAGAGGAGAACGTGCTAACCACTAAGCCACCATGTCACCCCCAAACACACTCTATATGGGGTAATTTGGAAAATTTAATTGACATTGATCCATGTTTTTGGACTATGGGAGGAAACCGGAGAACCCGTAGGAACTCACACGGACACGGGGAGAACATGGAAACTCCACCCAGATTGGGATTCCAACCGGAATCCCCAGCACTGAGCGGAGAACATGCCAACCACTAAGCCACCGTGCCGCCCTATTTATGAAGTTGTCTTAGTTTATTCTTGCGGTATGGAGGCGCAGCGGTCAGCGTTTCCATCGCACAGCAAGAAGATCCAGGGTTCGATTCCCGGTGAGGTCGACGCCCACATCTAACACATTAGTGCACCCGTGGTTCTGGTTCCAAACCACGTTCCGGGGAAGCACTTTGTTTACAGCCGAAACGCATCCCGTCACAGTTCCCATCGCGGTCTTCACAACACACCTTACCAAACGGCACCGGAGTGCCGCTTAAAGTACGACGCGCCGAACTGGGAGATGAATTGCGGCGGTCGGAACGTCGCCGTTGACAGGCGGATCAGCGCGTCTGGCTGTTGGGCGCATTAGCCGCGAGGCTGCGAACAGAGTGAGATCTACCTGGCCTGTCTCCTCTGCCGGGAATAGCGACGGCGGTGCGCGGAAATCACCCCCATCTGTGCCGAATCCTGCGGTGACAAGCATGGAAACCTGCGTAATCAAAGCGTAATTGATTATACTAATTGCCGGGGCATAATTGGATCCGACTCAATTAAAAAGCCTGAGTAATTGAAATGAATTACAAATGACGCATTTATTACAACTGGAATTAAAAGAGCGTTATCGAAGCAACAAAGAACGCAGCGTTGGGGATGCAGGTTTGAACTCCCATCTGGGTGGAGTTTGCATGTTCTCCCCATGTGCATATGGGTTTTTCTGGATTCTCCGGTTTACTTCCACCAAAAACATGGATTCAAGGTTCAAGGCTGCTCTAAAATTGCCCCACATATTTTGTATGTGTGTGTGTGTGTGTGTGTGTGTGTGTTAGTGTGTATGTGTGTGTTAGTGTGTGTTAGTGATTGTGTGGTTATGTGTAGTAGTGTGTGTCTGTATGTGTGTGTTAGTTATTGTGTGGTTATGTGTGGTAGTGTGTGTGTATATGTGTGTGTTAGTGTGTATGTGTGTGTTAGTGAGTGTGTGTGTGTGTGTGTGTGTGTGTGTGTGTGTGTGTGTGTGTGGGGGGGTGTCTGTCATATGCCGATCATGACGGCAAAACACCGGTGGGGTCGTCTCTTTGTCTCCAGAGGCTCCTGAAGCACCTGCAACGCTAAATCATGGGCGGCTCAGGCGATAGCGGCGGGGCGGGATAGCGGCGGGGCAGTATAGCGGCGGGGCGGGAATGCTTTGTGCTGTTTTTGCAATTCCTCAATGTGGATTTATATCTTTTGCTTTGGGAAAGGTTGTAATATTTCACGCCGCAGAGTGCGACTCCGCCGTCTGCAGCCGGGGCGCGGGGAGGTGGGAGGTGGGAGGGTTGAACTACAGTATCAGCATATATTATAATTCTGCCTTGATAAGGCCATGCTTGAACCTGAGCAGGCATTACCCCCCCCCCCCCCCCCCCAGCACCACCAGCACCACAGCGGCGTTATTTATGTCGCATATCCGAAAGGTCCAGAGACGCATCATTAGCGCTTCTGAACGACGGGGGAGTCCAGGTGCACCGTCCACCACAAAGAGGCTTCAACACACACTGGACGTCCTTACATACACTCACGGGACAGTTTATGAGGGACGTCTCCTCGTGGATCGATGAGGATCTGACAGAAGAACCAAATGAACGGCGGTGGAATCAAAACATGGCTTTCCCACGGGTCCCCTACCGTCTCTTTTAATGCCGTGGTACCACTTGGTACTCTTTATACATTGAACAAAATAACAGCATCTACAAGAAAGGTGCATCGTGATGTCAGCAGGGACTTGTGGTTGTTTCCTACAAACGTAGATAGAAATAGCAATCCACCGAAGTCAGACTGCACCTGGCTTTGAGTGCTCAGCACGTTCTCCTCTCAGTGCTTGGGATTATGGTTCCAATCCCAATCTGGGTGGAGTTTCCATGTTCTCAGTGTCCACGTGGGTTTCCTCCAGGTTCTCCGGTTTCCTCCCACAGTCCAAAAACATGGATCAAGGTCAATTGAATTCTCCCAATTGCCCCATATAGAGTGTGTATGTGATTGAGTGTGTGCCCAGCGATAGATTGGCGCCCTGTCCTGAGTGTATCTGCCCAACAACCCTAATAGTGGATAAAGCAGAAGATATTGGATGGATGGAGATCACACTGCGCCGTTGAAATAGCAATCCACCAAAGTCAGACTGCACATAGATGGCTTGATCCAGAAAGGTCCGAAAGGTCGCATCATTAGCGCTTCTGTATGACGGGGGAGTCCAGGTGCACCGTCCACCACTCGCACCTCTTTCATCGGTGGCTCGCACGGCCTCTCGCACCATTTCCCCGGATTTAGGTTGCGAGTGGGCTATGCGAGTGGGATACGTAAACGGCGTCTCCCTCTCACGCCGCAGCCTTGTCAGAGTTCCCTTTCAAACTTGTCTGATCGGGTCAAGTCTCATCAGGATGTCACCCCGGCTCGCTTTTCATTAGACCGGCTCCCTCTCTCTCTCTCTCGCTCTCTCTCGTTCTCTTTTCGCCTAGTCGAGCAGAAGAACTCAAACACATGCGCAAATTAAATCGACATCCAAACTCACTGCCATATACAAAGCAATTTAAATGATATTCATTAGAGCGATGACAAGTCCTGATGAGGCTTTCAGGAGGAGAGCACTCCTTCAGAGCTCGCCGTTTCATGCCCGCCGATGCGTGACGCCTGTCCTCGTACCTCCGCTTCATTTCTGACAACAGGCAGAACATTATGGGCATCTGTCTTCCTTTGTCTGTCGCCTTCGGACCTTTCCGCATCAGCGGTGAAGCCTTTTCTTCCATGTTCACTTGAGATGTTTGACGAGGGTCCAGATGTTGAGGTCCAGACGTTGAGGTCCAGACGTTGAGATCCAGACGCTGAGGTCTAGATGTTGAGTTTCAGACGTTGAGGTCCAGACGTTGAGTTTCAGACGTTGAATTCCAGACGTTGAGTTTCAGAAGTTGAAGTCCAGATGTTGAGTTTCAGTCGTTGAGATCCAGATGCTGAGGTCTAGACATTGAGTTTCAGTCGTTGAGATCCAGACGTTGAGTTTCAGACATTGAATTCCAGACGTTGAGTTTCAGTTGTTGAAACTCAACGCCTCTCAGCACTAAGGGATCCAAGAATCCCAATCTGGGTGGAGTTTCCATGTTCTCCCCATATCCGTGTGGGTTCCTCCGGGTTCTCCTGTTTCCTCCCACAGTCCAATAACATGGTTCAAGATCAATTGAATTCTCCAAATTGCCCCATATAGAGTATGTCTGTGTGAGTGAGTGTATGCCCAGTGATAGACTGGCGCCCTGTCCTGGGTGTATCCGCCCAACGCCCAAAACGTTCTCCCCTGGATGAGCATGGGGAACCCCCCCGTGACCCTAATAGAGGATAAAGCGGAGGATAATGGATGGATGTGTTTTTGTAGTGTTATCCTAATATGTAGTGTCCTATCCCTGCATTCTGAACCTTGGGATGCTTGTGAGCTGACTCGGATGAAAGCGTCTGCAAAACGACGAAATGTCATAAAGCGGGCGGAAACTATATATACCATACTGGAAAGAAAAGAGTGTATGGCGTCCGTCTTCCGTGTGATGTCATTGCGTTATATGTTTATTCACGTCCACGCGTCTTTGTCTTTCTATTTATCCCCGCCTCAATTAACTGCTGTCATCAGCTCCTGATGTATGAAAACGCTGACACCCCCCCACACCCCCTGCCCCATCCGGACGTCAGCCAATTAATTCGGGCTTTTCTCCCGGCCCTTAATTAACCCCTTCAGGACTCCGCTGATGGCTAATGCCACTGATTGAGGCCAAGCCTGAAATTACCTAGAATTACCCGAGCGCTATGAACGAGACAGGAGACCGCGGTATGGCATTGTTCAGGGGACCGGCGTCCATTAGCTCACTTACCCACAATTCATTAGGCGGAGAGGAACAAAATGGAGGCGGGTTGGTCGTCAGGGCCTTTTCCGCAGATCTGTCCCGCGTCCTCTGGCGGTGCACGGCGGCGGTGACGTCGTAATCGGTCGGTGGGTCCGGACGCGCCTGTTAATTAAGCGTCTGGTGGACGAAAATCATTTGAGCATGATAATGAGTTTTACATGCCGACTGAGTAACAGGGAAGGGGGTTGGCTTGTGGTCCACTCCGCTCAGCCGCCCATGGGCAGCTCTGGATGACAGCCCCGCCCACCCCTGCTGTGACGGACATGTTTCGGTCGGCCAATCATGTGGGCGGCAGGCCCTTTCTCTGGCTGCACTGTTGGACATGGTGGCCGTAGTTGTGGACGGATGTTTAACATGATGGACTACGAAACATCCATCCGTCCATTATCTTCCACTTTATCCTCTACTGGGGTTGCGGGGGGGCCCATCCAGAGCGTTCGGTCGTTGGCCAGATACACCCAGGACAGGGCGCCCTATCACTGGACACACATCCACTCACACAGACACACTCTATATTGGGCAATTTGGAGCGTTCAATTGACGTTGAATCCATGTTTTTGGACTGTGGGAGGAAACTGGAGAACCCAGAGGAACCCCACACAGACACGGGGAGAGCATGGAAACTCCACCCAGATTGGGATTCTTGGATCCCCAGCGCTGAGAGGTGGACGATGCTAACTACATTTCATTGGCCCTGTACTTGTACTCTGTACTTGGAGTATAGTCCATCCATTATCTTCCACTTTATCCTATATTGGGATCGCGGGGGGTTCCCCATGCCCATCCAGGGGAGAGCGTCTCGGGCGATGGGCAGATACACCCAGGACAGGACGCCAATCTATCGCTGGGCACACACTCACTCACACAGACACACTCTATATGGGGCAATTTGGAGAACTCAATTGACTTGATCCATGTTTTTGGACTGTGGGAGGAAACCAGAGAACCCGGAGGAAACCCATGCAGACACGGGGAGAACATGGAAACTCCACCCAGATAGGGATTCGAACTGGGAATTCCTAGTGCTGAGAGGAGAACATGCTAAACACTAAGCCACCGTGCTGCCCCCTTGGAGTATAGTATTGATTATATTGTTTTTAACACCTTTTACACACTATCAGGGGTCTAATGTGTTTTTTTTTGTCGTCCGGTCACGCCTGCTTTAACCCTCCTACCTCGTTAACCAATGATAACATCTCTGGATTTAGAATTGAGTATCATATCCCAAAACTTCCGTCCATACAGTGTGTACAGGCGTTCCGATTCCCTAAAATGATTCCCGGAGCGTTGCGTCTCACCTCGATGCTTTTTGTTTTTGAACCACTAGATTTCCGGATGATGATAAAAGTAGCTGAATATTTCCCGGAGGTCACATCTTTTAAACCAATCGTGACGTGTAACAGGGCGAGGTCGTCAAACAGACGCTTCGTATTGTTTTCTATCACGCACTCAGTGGGATTTTGGGAACGGGGGGTGGGGGGAGGGCTTTGAAGGGCAGGGTATGTTTATTTAACCCACTGGATTAGTTTCAGTGGATCTCCCTGATACACATCAGTCCATTTGTGTAGTGTGTGTGTGTGTGTGTGTGTGTGTGTGGTGTGTGTGTGTTGTGTAAATAGCGTTAAGCACTTTCCTTATCACGTCACGTTAGCTGTTTCACCTTTAACCTCTCTCAGAGGTCTTCGGAGGACATGGCGACATCAAAGGGAGCCAATCGAACGGCAGAATACGAACGGGTGAAATGGCGGCCGTTAAAATCCCTTCCTGACGCAAAACAACGGAGCGGCGGGAGATGAACAGATGAACAGCGATGAACTTGAACAAACATACAAACAAACTCTGGACCGGAGCACGAAGAGATTACGGCTGGAGAACGCAATCTACACAACATCTGGAACGGGAAGTCTGGGTTCCAATGAGGCACCCGGCGGCAGCTGAGGAGTGATGTGGCGTTGGTGTGAACCGTGTACGGAGTACGTGAGCCTGTCAGACGACGCGGACGCCTTATCTGATGAAAGCTGCGAGAAGCCGAGCCAAGACAAACAGCCCTCACCGTTCTGCAGAGCCGAGGAGGATGGGATAGCACCGAGCCACAGCGGGCCGTTCTCAGGAAACCGATCCACCACGGCATGCTGACAGCTGGACCGGCTCCACCGTGACGTTACGGATCTTCTCCCAGCACTCAGGCTCGGGGGTTCACTGATCTCTGCGTTTAATGTTTGTTTATATGATTCACCTGATTGGTCCTGGTTTCATTCCTGTGACGGTGCAGGGCATGGGGGTGCACGGCAATGTGGAGCGAAAAGCACATAAACAATAACATTTTATTAAATCAACATTATGCCTGGGCATGTGACCCCTACAAGCCAGTCCTTAGATGGTGCCACTCTTACAAGCGTGTTAGGGCAACCTATGTTTACCTCAGAGAGCATGTGCACCCCAAAATAAATAAAATAAATAAAAAGCAAAAAACTAAAGATAAAACCGCGGGTGCAGACCAACCAGCTGCACTGACCACATTATTATTATTATTATTATCCATCCATCCATTATCTTCTGCCTTATTCCCTACTAGGGTCGCGGGGGGGGGGGTTCCCCATGTCCATCCAGGGGAGAACGTTTCGGGCACTCACTCACACCAACACAATCTATATGGGGCAATTTTGAGAATTCAATTGACCTTGATCCATGTTTTTGGACTGTGGGAGGAAACCCACGTGGACATGGGGAGAACATGCTTAACCACTAAGCCACCGTATCATTATTATTATTATTATTATTATTATTATAATTATTATTATTATAATAATGATAATTATTATTATTATCATTATTATTGTTATTATTATTATCATCATTATTATTATTATTATTATTATTATTATTGTTGTTTGGTTAGATGGCAGGTTGAGCTGATTGTGACCCCTCCTTGGCTCTCAGGAGCTGCTTCGTGGCCTGAATTTGGCCCTTTGTAAACACCCATGAACTGCCAAAAGCTTCTGGCTCATCCTCAGGGTCAGAGGTGAGGGGTCTGTCACGGGGCAAGGGGTCCATGTTCCGGTCATGTTTTTTTTAACTCTTAAGTTAAAGAGAGGGCAGCGGGGGAGGAGCACGGCTCGGAGAGGGAAAGCTTTTGTTGGTATGTTCAGCTTCAGTCTCTCAGCTCATTTCACTGAGTGACTGAAATCAAAGGTGAAAGTCTTCTGTCAGATGGGGACTTTTATTTTGAAAGCAACAAATTCTATTTATTAGCTATGTAGTGTTTTAAATTCTGAATGAATTGTAGTATACTGTAAGTTTATTATAGATTTCTCTAAATGTTCGGTCCAATGTAAATGTCGACGCCCTCCAATTGACATTAGACGTGTTGCGATCTTTTATGATCATTTGTTCTTTAGTTTTGTAGCTATAGCAACGTTCGCACTTCTGTGAGGCTTTTTTTTACAAAGTTTGTTGCATTTTAGAAACTTTGAGGTTTTTTCTGATTTTGAGGTTAAGGCTCTGTTACGTTCTAGCAAACTCGCCCAGTCACGACACAGCACTGCGGAACAGCGACCCCAGCTGTCCGCCAGCAGCACAGCACAGTCAGCCTTGTTGGCGTCACGGAAAGAACGGTGAGCTGTAAGACGCTAACCTACCGCTGACCATTGACGGACGCTGGAAGACGTCCCTGATGATTGTTTCGAGCGAGCGTGAGAGGTACAGCTCTCCGGTTGACAACAGGAAAAGGGCTCCCCCTAGCGTCAGTGCAGCAGCGTTAGGACCGGATCAGTACGCACCCTTTTTTTGTTGTTTTTTTATTTTTTTTTATTATTTTGTGTGCACATGCTCTCTGATGTAGTTCCACGTGCATGCACAGAAGTGAAAATAGCGCCACCTGATGGGCTTACATCAGTGTTATGTCCTTAGTCGTATAATATAAATTTATTAGGTTTATTTAATATTGCTCAGGCGCACCCACGGACCCGGAAATGTAATATTTTTAAGTAACCGATCTATAAAGTTCCACCTACACCACCATGAGTCCGTCTGTGCTCTGCCTGCAGAGGGAACCCGAAACTGGTTCGGAAACATCTTGAGCGACGAGAGGCATCCAAAGCTCAGCGAAGAGACGGGAAATGTAAAAGCATGCCGTCTATCACCTGGCAGCTGTCTAGCATCAGTGTCATTACGGCGGCGGCGGCGGCGTTAGCACGGGAGCATTTGAAATGCAGAATATGACAGCATCTCTGGAGCCCGTCTTTCAGCGCACTTCAAAGTCGGACGGAAACGGCTCCGTTTCCACGGCATTATCACAGAAGGCGTTCTTTTCTGCACGCGTATCGCCTTTGTAACTACAAACAATAAGCCGTGGATTTAATTGGATTCTGCACATGCGGTTTAATTGTGGGGTTTTAATAAACAGCGTAACAGTGATGATCCACAGGGCGTCCAAATCCCTCCACAATCTTGAGGAAAGCATTAGACGGAGTGTGTAGGGGAGGGGATGGCGTATTAACGCTCCCCCTGCAGGTGAGATGCTTGGGTTTGTTTAACAGATGGACGTCTTTGGCATCGGCGCAAATGCGGATAAGAGTTCTGGCCTTGTGGATTTCTTTTTTCACGCACACACACACACACACACACACACACACACACACACACACACACACACAGTGTGAATGCGAATGCAGTGTGTGTTTGCGAGTGCACTCAGACAGACCTTATTACCTCATCCTGTGTGTGTTGTATCTCGGGTGATTGGTGATTTCCATTTGTAATGCTACACTGCGGCGCGACACCATTATGCCCTTTGTCATCCCACTGCGCCAATGACAGCCAGCTTGCTCTGAGAGACAAGGGCTGCAAATGGCACACACACACACACACACACACACACACACACACACACACACACACGGAACCTATACGCACCCCTGTGTACGTGCACAGCGGCCATGTGTTGGTGGGTCGCTGGGTGAAAATGAGCCGGCGCCGTATTGATTTCTTGTTGTGGGGCGCGCCGTTCAAGCCCCATTTAAGACCTCCGTCCCACGTGTAGCCGGGAGCGCGCCGCGCCTCCGTAAATTAGGGAAATTGCACATTCATCACCGCCGTCGTTTTTAAGATACTCTGGTAGAGCCACGCCGCCGAGATGTACTGTAGTGCATTCTGAAGGCGCTCCCCCCTCCCACTCCACGTGTCTGCTGGGGTAACCGTGGGGTCACGGGGGATCTGCGGCGGAGCAGTTGATTCCCCATGAATCATCCATCCATCCATTATCCTCTACTAGGCTCGCGGGGGGAGGGGGGGGGTACCGCATGCCCATCCAGGGGAGAACGTTTCAGGCGCTGGGCAGATACACCCAGGACAGGGTGACAATCTATCGCTGGGCACACACTCACTCACTCTATATGGGCAATTTGGAGAAATCAACTGACCTTGATCCATGTTTTTTGGACTGTGGGAGGAAACCGGAGAACCCGGAGGAGACCCACGAGGACACGGGGAGGACATGGAAACTTCACCCAGATTGGGATTCCCAGATTGAATCCCCAGCGCTGAGAGGAGAACATGCTTAACCACTATTGAGTCATACTTTTAGTAGTCATATCAATGGAGCATCCTGAACCCCATGCTCACAAGTCGAGTATGATGAATCACAGATCAGGCCCTGCAGAACCCTCTGTGGGCCCTTGAGCATTACCCCTGAGCCATTACCCTGATTGTTCTGGCTGGCTCGATCGGGACGGAACCTGACCTCCGACCCCGAACTTCGGATGATTAGATTGTACGTAGAACGTTCCTGTGGCGAGTATTGGACACTCAAGGGTCCAAACAGCCAGTCTAATCCACGAACGCCTTACGCTGACAACCGAGCATCCACCACGAGGACTCCATCTTCCTCGTTACTCGCTACAGTACGGGCGGCGGTTGGCGTGGGCGTGATCGAGCAGAAGGAGCGGGCGTCGGTGCGGCGTGTGGGTTCGAGCTCGGGCGTGTCAGCGCCGACGTCTGGATATCTAAGCGTTATCTCGGCGCGGAACCTTAATAAGCAGCCCGGCTGCTTTCCCGGTCGCGAGCGGCGAGAAAATGGCTTCTTGCGCTTCGATTTCACGCATATTTTCTTTTTCGCAACTAATGAGCACCTTAAATACGGCGCCAGACTTCAGGCGGGTTTGTGAAGGCTGACATTTTCACACACAGCAGCACCTTGTCACCATGCATGAAGTCCCTTCTACCTGCTTGCTGACATGTGTGTGTGTGTGTGTGTGTGTGTGTGTGTGTTGCTCAGTAACAGAAATGACAGCGAAAAAAAAAACATTTTTAGCAACTAAACAGTGGAAACTGTTTTTCAAAAGACACTTATCCCTTCTGTTAATAATAGAACAACTCAAAGGCTCATAAATAACAAGGCTGCGTCCCAAATCACATGCTCCCCACTACATAGTAGGTGCTGTAGGTGGGAATGCCGAGTATGTCGGAATATTCAGTAGGCGTCATGTGGTAGGTGGAAATTCCGACTGAATTAAAGGCATTTTAAGGGTACGATGGATTCGATTTGCATGTTCTCCTCACGTCACCATAGGCTTCCTGCAGGATATTTTGTTTCCTCGGTGCCACTGGGTGAGGGGGGAAGGACGCCCTGGGTAGGTGGTCAGGCATCACGTACCTATACGTCCTACCAAGTGCCGATCGATTGATGACACACCGAAAGAGAGAACATGCAAAATGCCCCATCTGAATGACCCTGGCTTGCAACCGAGCTTCTTGTCTCAAATGTCATATCCTCTGTGCTTTGTAAGCGAGACACGTCCATCATCGGCGTGGTTAATTAGTGACGGGGGAATACGGCCGCACTTCCCCGACGCAGCCACCCAGCGTGGGGTTCCGTCTGATCGTTGATCCTCGTACGACGAGATGTGAGCGTCGGCCGGCTCCGGTCGCCGTATTGTTGCCGCGCCGCACCGAACCCAAACAAATCCGTCCACACAAAACTGAAAGTCTGCGCTAATTACAGAGCTGGGAATAAAACGGTGAAAACGAGACAGTTAACGTCGGGCTTCACGCAATCATCCGCTACGTCCCGGCTCCGGAACGGCGGGGGAGGGGGAGGGGGCACGTTTCGCTCCACATTGTCTGATGTTCTCTCAGTTAAACCACATTAGGAGACGGTGAATGGATGTGTCACCGAGCAGCCAGCCAAATGAGGGGAGATAGGAAAGCCGTGTTCTCTGCAGGTTTTACGGAACGTCCGCAAATAAACGACACCAAGAACATCGGGGGCATATTTTGTAGAACATGTACCTCCACTCCAAGCCCCTCTTTATTCTGTACTCAACTTACATTAAGTCTGAGGGCGTGGTCACTCGGTGGTTTGGGTGTTGGGCTGTCAATCGGAAGGTTGTGGGTCCAAATTCCAATCCCAAAATCCCAAATCCCAATCCTCAAAGTCCACTGAAGTTACCAGTGTGGGCAAGGTATGGGGCAAGAAGTTACCAGTGTGGGCATTGGTCCTTGAGCAAGAGATGCTGTGGGCCCTCGCTTTGTAAGTCGCTTTGTCTAAATGACCATAGGACGAGGTAGCTCGGTGGTTTGGTTGTTGGGTTATCAATCTGAAGGTTGTGGGATCAAATACCAAATCCCAAGTCCACTGAAGTTACCAGTGTGGGTTAGGTGTGGGGCAAGAAGTTACCAGTGTGGGCATGGGTCCTTGAGCAAGACCCTTGAGCAAGAGTTGCTGTGGGCAACCCGGTCCTCGCATTGCAACTCACTTTGTCTAAACAACCAAAGGGCGTGGTAGTGGTTTGGGTGTTCAATATCTAGCTATCAATCTGAAGGTTGTGGGTTCAAAACCGAAGTCCACTGAAGTTACCTACTGTATATGGGTCCTTGGGCAATCGCTCCAGAGATGCTGTGGGCAATCCGGTCCTCGCTTTGTAAGTCGCTTTGGATAAACGACCAAACGACAAGTGTGTGTACATGTGTCTAAATGTTTTGGAGATGAGCAGGGTTGGGGTTAAGGTTTGGTTCTCTTGATGCGGCTGTGACAGTTTCCACCTATGATTATGGATTGACCAATCAGGACCTAGATATGACCGTTAGCTTCCTATAGCCTATTGACTATTAAGTGTATTGACTATAAGTTTGTTAACCAAGCCTTAGAAACCCTACGAAGGTACTTGGTACTGGAACACTCCAAAAGCCGAGCCGTCCGTTGGCGTTAAGATTTCTATTAAATTTTTTTTGTTTTTTAAATGCTTTTTTTTCACCTTTTTCGAATGTAACTTGCTGCTGCGAATGTGAATTTCCTCAGTGTGGGACAAATAAAAAAAAAAAATTAAATCTTATCTTAACAAACACGAGACACAAGACATGGAGCTATTGCAAAAAACAAAACATTGTCATTTTAATGCTGCAGTAGAAAAGAAGGTTATATGAAGTCATATAATGGGTGATTTCATTGTCAACAACAACAAAAAAAAAATAAAATAAGAGAACCACGGCACAGAATGCATAACAGTGCCTGTGCTGCGTACATGCCGATATTTTACACGTTAGAGTTCCATTCACTGGCAGCTGTCAGTTTTCTCAGCCGACGAACTGCCGAAAAAACAGAGCCGAACTATCAACGGGAGAGGACGGGTAACCATGGTTACCTCTCAGATCCTCGGAAAACTCTAGAGCTACAGTGCGGAATCATGGGAGAATAATTAGACGGAACAACATAAAAAGTTACCAATCAAAAGGGCATTCTACAATATGAAACCCACAACAACCGAGAGTGCTTATAAATAATAGGTTACATTTGTGGACTTCCTCTGCGCATTATAAAGTAGCATCTTTTTTGTACAACCGCCTAAATGTTTCGCGAAACGTTGGAACTTGTACAAGAACTTTAACCCTTTGAGCACGAAGTGGACGTAAAAGATCGGGGGGCGGGTCGTCGCGTTGTTTTCCCTCCCACCCCTTTCTCGGGTTCGTTTTTTTTTATTTTTTTTATTTGTATAACATCTGATTAAATAACATTTATAAAAACTATTGTGCAAAACAATTTCGTTAACGTCTTCATATATTGTGCACCAGTAGATAGTCATACTCCTCTTAAATTAAAAATATAAAATGATGCATAATTTAAACAGAAAGTTCTTTATATGTCTCATCGTTTCGTCGTGTTTTCGTTTTTTTTTCCTTGCGTTTTCCGTTTTTTTTTTTAATTCTCGTTATGTACATTTATACACCGACCTGAATTCCGAAGGCCCCTGATTTCAAACGAAAAGTCGCTAAATTCACAATTTCGGCCGAAGCCGCTCGGTTGAACGCGCGGTGGGTGCGGCGAATCGTTCCCTTCTGCGCTGGACGGTAACGTGGCCTTCGCCATAAGGAGGCGTCGGCAATCGTTTGCGTGAAATGCCGGGTTTCGTACGGTACAAGTGCTACCAGGTACTCAGAGGGTTAAATTTTGCCGGCACACGTTAGGTCACGTTGGGAGGAAAGAGGTGGAGACGAAAAGAAAGTCAGTTATTCAAACTCAAAGCGATTCGTCAATGCATGCGGCTTTGTGCATCCGAGATGCCGGAAAGGAAAAGGAACGGGAGGAAACAAAAAAACCCGATTTACACGACTTCCAAATACATACAACTTCATCTCCAGGTTCGTCTCACGCCTTCATATTTAACCAGCGACTACAGAACCTCGTCACTGAACACTTGCACAGTTAGAACATCTTTTTCATTGTCTCTCTCTACATTCTGTTAGTTTGGACGAGGAGGCATCATCCCGAAACCGCCGTAGGGTACCCCTGGCGGGGAGTCGGCATGCCACGGGCTAAAACTGAACAGTAGTTTTATGGCATCTACGATGTGCAGTTCTCAGTTCGTCTCGATTTTTAGGAAACGCTAGAGAAAAGGCTCGAGAGTCATAAGACAATTAGATGCGGGACCCCGTTTAGGTTCTCCAAACTGCGCTAAGGTTTCTCAAGTTCACAGACGTACATGAGATGGTCCTCGGGGGATTTCCCGTGAGTCTTGCTCAGATGCAGTTTGACGGCATGCTTGCTGGCAAAAGTCCGGTTGCACAGTTTGCACTGATACGTGGCGCCGTTGCCTTCTTCGTCTGGGGAGGGCGAGTGGGAATTGAGGCGGGGACTTGGGCTGGAATTGGAGTTGGGGATCGAGTGGGTCAGGGTGTGAGCTTGGGCTGCCAGGAGTTTCTCCGAGAGTCCCTTCGAGTGGCGCGATATCTGGCTGGCTAACTGCTCCCCGGATAGTTTCGCCAGATCACGAAGCCGGAAGCCCAAGTGCGATTCCAGGTGGCTGACGTACGTGGAGGGGGAACGGATCTGCGAGGCACAGTCACTGCAGAAGAAGACAGGATGTCCAGAATCGAGGTTCTTCAGGAACTTGGTGCCACCCGTCCGCCTCAGCTGGTACTTGACGTTTGCCAGCCAGTGGCTGATGGTGGTCATGGAGAGGCCCGTGAAGCGAGAGATGTGCATACGTTCCTGCGGACTGAGGTCCGACATGATGTACTTGCCATCGCTGGTTTGCCGCAAGCTGGAGGCAAACTGGGCCTGCAGGATCAGCAGATGCTGGGGGTTCCAGTTGGACTGCCGGCCCTTCCGTTTCTGAGCTGGTGACATGTCCTCGGGCTCCTCGTGCGTAGCACCATCGATTTCCGACCTCTCGGACAGGCTGGTCGGAGTGGAAGCTTTGGAGACATGGCTTTCTGTTAAGTTCCGAAGCATGTCCGATATGTCCGACAAGGCATTTTCACGCAGGGGGGAGTTGGACATGAAGGACGCCACGGCGGACGACGCCTTCGCCATGGCGATGGTTGAGGACGGCGAGATGGAGGAAGGTGTCGAAGTGGAGGAGGACAGCAAGGCCGATCCCAGGGAGCTACTCTTCTCACTTTTACCTTTGGTCAAGTCGATGGGTTGGTCGTTGTTGATGTGATAGAAGTAGCGGTCGAGATGCTCGCTGGTCTTTTTGGTCTGAGCTGGAGTGGACGACGCCACGGCCGCCTTCTCTGCCAGACTGTTGCTCATTTTGAAGAGCATACTCATGGGGTCCAGTGAGGGAAGGGCCGGTTTAGCAGCTTTGCCCAGATGGACGTTCATTACCGACTGAAGTGCACTCAAAGGGTTGACGAATGGCTGTTCGGGAGGATGGTCGGTGATGATTGCTGTGCTGCTGCACAGAGACGAGATGGGAGGTTTAATTGCATGATCAGTGCCATTTTCCAAAGCCTCTTTTTTAATGGCCTCGCCATTAGAGTCCTTGTGTGGGTTCGCCGTACCATTGCTCTCTGGAGATTTGGCTCCTCTGCTTTCTTTGGGAGACTCCCCTCTGGCAGACTCTCCAGCCTCACTGCTGCAAGGGGACGGCGTCGTTCGTCTCCGAGGTGAAGACCTGGCACCCGGATCCCTCATTTTCTCCTCGACCTTGGCCACTTTCTCGGTCACTTTCTTTACCAGCTCCTCCATGGCATGGAAGTTGTTCTTGGGCAGCGGTGAGGTCTGGCAGCTTGGGGGAGAGATGAGCGGCTGGGTTTTGGTCGGCGAAAGAATCTCCTCTCCGGAAAACATGTACTTCAAAGGGGAACTCTTTCCTGAGTTACGCAGGGAAAGTTTCATGATGTTTGGGAGCTGGTAGGCGGCATGAATGCTGGGGTAACCTCCCCAGGTGGGGGTACCATTCTGTGCTTTGTTGATTGCAGAAGTAACTGTGTTTTCCAGTGACTTAAGGATGTCCAAGCCACCCTTTGGACTCTCCTCCAGGTCTTCTTCCGTCAAATATGGATACTTGGAGGAGATATCAAACTTCTCCTCAGGTTCGTCGTCCGTCATCTTCCTTTCTTTGTTGTTAAGGGTGGACTCCCTAGTGCATTCTTCCTCCTTTTCTTCTTTCTTGATCTCCATAGCTATAATAGCAGGGGATATGCTGGGTGGAGGGGGTGCGGGCGGAGGTGGTGAAAAAGCTGTGGCTGCTAATGGCACTGACTGCACCTTGTCCTCGGCAGACGCCAAAGTGTTTGGGTGTAGGATAGTTGGTGACTCCATGATGGGTTTGCCTTTCTTGATGGCGGAGTTCGTGACCTTGATGAAGTGCCCCGTCACCATCATGTGAGCCGTCAGCTCTTGTAGGGTGTCATGAGAACTTCCGCACTCCATGCATTTTAAGATCTGGGACTTCCGCGATTCGAACTGCCACGCATAGCTAGCACCATTCTGATGTCCATAGCGATTATTCGGGGTAATGTAGGGATTGGCAGTCTTCTGAAGGAGGTCGTTGGTGTCGGCGAGATTGGGTTTGGGAGTGCTACCATTGGAGTCCGGCGAGCTGGGAAGGTCCAGCTCGATAGGGGCCCGTTTCCTAGCCGAGGAGATGATCTTGGCTGCCACGGGGGTCACGGGCTCCTTCAGAGGCACTTTTTGATAATGTTTCGTCTTTATCATGTGGACACTGAGGTCCTGCAGTGACTCGAAGGAGTGGCCACAGTACATGCACTTGAGAACCTTCTGGGCGTCTTCCTTGCCCTCCATCTCCAGTAGGGAACGTTTACGAGGCTTAGACCAGCGCTTGGTGCCTTCACTGTCCGTCTCATGGTTGTCGTCTCTGTAGTGACCCGTTTCGTTCATGTGCACCGTAAGCTCCACCAGTGTGTCATAGGCGGCGCTGCAGTCCTTGCAACGGAACTTACTCGCCCCGGTAAAGATTGAGCCATAGAGCTTGGTGCTCTGTCGGTACAGCTGGACGGTGCTAAAGAGGTTAGGCTCAGATGCGGGGTGCAGTATCCTGTTCTGGTTCTGGGAGACTTGCTGCAACGTCTTGGCCACCGCCGACTGGTGCCAGTCATAGCCCCCACTTCCACAACTACTACTGCTGCTGCTACTGCTGCTGCTACTACTGTGACTGCGTGGGGGTTTTTCCGCAGGGGGCTGTGCCGCATTCAGGGAGGACCAGTAAGAATTGGTCAAAAAGCTGGTGTAAATGGCCTTCATCTGCTCTAGGCTGTCCGGTCCCGCACTGGGCGCTTCCTCGCTGCCGGCAGGGGCTATGGCGGTCATCTTCATGGTCGCCGTGGACGTCAACGACGGAAGGGTCTCCTTGGCCGCGTCCTCCTCGTTCTTCACAGAGGCACTCTCAAAGTCCGACATGCGGTCGCTGGTCTCGCTGAGGTGGGACTCGCTGTCCATCTCATGGCTGGAGAGGTCCGGAGTGGGAGAATCGTGGAAGCCCGGTCGATATTTGATAGCGGGGTCTTCCTCTAGTGCCGAATCTTCACCCTCGACATCTTCTTCCATCAGGGCAGCCTCCTTGAGTTCCTCAGGAACGTACGCTGAAGAAACAACGACAAAGAAGCTTGTTAGTATTCATTTCCTTTCATCGTCATTACCCTTCAAGCTTGCAAGACCTTTTCTACTGAGCTAAAATAAAAACATGGCGACCTATAGAATAAAACCCCAGCAGGTCCTTCGCTGGAATACATCTGGATCTTCAGCGAATGAAATAAAGCTGCATCAGTGCTCGTCTTTTAAGAAATGAAAGGGCTAGAGAGCGAGACCAGGCGACGGCGGGGGGAAAAAAATATGTCTGTTCAAACCCGAGTTGCCACCTTATTCTTCTCAAGGGGCGAGAGCTTGAAATTAAAAGTAAATTTGAAATTAATGAAGCACATTCTAGAGGTGGCATTTGTTTCTGAAGTAATAAATTACTTGTATCAACTTCAGAGACGGCGCTTTCCGTCTGTCAATTAATATGTCGTACGCCTCTTCTGCCGTCTCTAATGCATTCCCTAACAGACACCCTCGCCATTTAAATTAAGCAAGGCGTTTTTTGCTCATTACGCGGCCGGGGCCCGGCCGGCTCGTAAATAAAAACGAACGTATGGATGTTTCGGGTGTAAAATCTCCCCGCGCAAAACACATTTGCGTCAATTAGCGGAGATTAGGAAGTCCAAATGTATTATTTACTGCTTAGCCTGCAGTGCGAGCACTCGGATTACGTTAGAATACAAAAGCTGGAGGAAATATATGAATAAAATACGTGGTAAACCAGCAAAGAGACTTTAGTTACTCCAGGGATACCTGAAAACCGCATCTGCTTGATATCCAAATGCACATAATGCACCCAGTGCAGACATGAGGAGAACATACAAACTCGCAATTGCCTAAGAGTGTAGCCCTGTGTAGGTCAACAGTTTTGTTGACATCTTCAGACAGCTCTTTAGTCTTGTCCATGGTGGAGTGTGTCACTGAGCCTGTTGGCCATTAGTACAGGTGACAATTAGGGACAGGTGTCTCTCATGCAGGTAACGACCTCACTTATTAGGCTGTGTCTGTAGTCTGTGGGAACCATATTTAGTCATGGTTTTCATGGGATCAAATACCGATTTCCTGCAATGAACTGCAAATATTTTAAATTTAAATATTATTTAATTTTCTTTTTCTATTTTAATTTCACTTTCCATTGAATTCTCTTTTTTTTTCTATTAATGTTCAATCACTCACCGTTAAAGTAACGCTACCATAAAAATCATAGACTGTTTAATTAGTTGTCAGGAGTACAGATAATAATTAAATTGTAAAATGTGATAATATTATAAATAATAATAAAAAAAAAATAAAGAAATAAAAAAAAATAATAATAAAACTTACAAAATCAGAGTGGGATCAAATACCTCCACTGTATTCATTATATTTAATCACCATTTGAATTAAGGGTGAAGGCGTGGTGGCTCACTGGGATAAGGGTGTTGGGCTGTCAATCTGAAGGTTGTGGGTTCAAATCCCTGGTACGCTCAAGTTACGATTCCTTAGCCCTCATTGCTCAAGGGATGCTGTAGCAACCCTGTGGTCCGACCCCCACCAAGTTGGGATACCTGTAAATTGCATCTGCTTGATGTCCAAATGCATGTAGTGCACCCAGTGCAGACATGAGGAGAACATACAAACTCCCAGTTGCCTAAAAGTCAAACCCAAGAGCTAGCCACCGCACCAGTTTGCCACAGTATCCCCGGGTTTTTTCCGGTATAACCCACTGTTAGTTCTAATAAGCGGTATTTCTTTGCCAGTCACATGACTTCGTACATAAATCCAATCTGCACAACAGGTAAAAAACAATAGGAGCGCTGTCACCGCTTCTCCAAAATATCAGAGGTAAGAAGCAGACGGAACGCGCCGTCGGAACGCGCCGTCGTCTCGTAGCCTTCGGCAGAGTGATGCCAGGGGATCGGCGGCGGCGCTAACACCTCTTAGTGTTCACTTGTAGCTGAAGAGCCCACGTCGTGCCTTAAGGCGTTCTGCGCTCTTACACAGGCTTTTAATGCGCTCACCTCTCCGCCGGGAAATCACTCATTCAGTCCGAATTACAAATTCACACGCTAATATTTGCATTTAGTTTTATGCTAATGCTCATACCGCCGTAACCGCCGCTCACTGGCGATATGGACTCAGAACGACGCCTGGACCAACGTGGTTCTGCCGGAGCACTGATCACAGGATGGAACCTGGATGTTCTATTGGACTGACGGACTCCCTCGATGGACTTCTAGAGTTTTTAATTGTTAAATACGGGTCACATGATCATCTGAATGGGCGGCACGGTGGCTTAGGGGTTGGCGCGTTTGCCTCTCAGCACTAGGGATTCCCGGTTCGGATCCCCATCTAGGTGGAGTTTCCATGTTCTCCCCGTGTCCGTGTGGGTTTCCTCCGGGTTCTCCGGTTTGCTCCCACGGTCCAAAAACATGGATCAAGTCAATTGAGTTCTCCAAATTGCCCCATATAGAGTGTGTTTGAGTGTGTGCCCAGCGATAGATTGCCGTCCAGTCCTGGGTGTATCTGCCCAGTGCCCAAAACGTTCTCCCCTGGATGGACATGGAGAACCGCCCCCCCCCTTTGTGACCCTAATATAGGATAAAGCGGAAGATACTGAATGCTTGAATGATTAATTATCTGTAAG
>JAFMOC010000161.1:455000-470000 GCA_019802505.1 Corydoras sp. C115
GAGCGTCTAACACACCATCACAGAGCATCACACACCATCACAGAGCATCTAACACACTGTCACAGAGCATCACACACCATCACAGAGCATCTAACACACTGTCACAGAGCATCACACACCGTCACAGAGCATTAACACACTGCAACAGAGCATCCAGCACACTGTCACAGAGCATCACACAAAACCACAGAGCATCTAGCACACTGTTAGAGAGCATCACATAGCATTACAGAGCATCACACACCACCACAGAGCAACTAGCACACTGTCAGAGAGCATCACAGAGAATCACACACCATCACATAGCATCACACACCATTTACAGAGCATTACATGACATAACAAAGAACAACATCCTATCACAGAGCATCACACAGCATTACAGAGCAACAGTGACTGTCACAGAGCATCACAGAGCTTCATAGAGCTTCACAAACCATCACAGAGCATCACACACCATCACAGAGCATCATGCAGCATTACAGAGCAACTATGACTATCACAGAGCTTCATAGAGCATCACAAACCATTACAGAGCATCACACACCATCACAGAGCATCACAAAGCATCACAGATCATCACAGAGCAACACAAACCATCACAGATCATCACAGAGCATCACAGAGCATCACACACACTATTAAATAAAATCAAACACCCAAAACAGAGCATCATTGAGCATCACACACCATGAAATAAAATCACAGAGCATCAAACCATCACAGAGCATCACAAACCATCACAGAGCATCACAAATCATCACAGAGCATCACACCATCACAGAGCATCACAAACCATCACAGAGCATCACACACCGTTAAATAAAATCACAGAGCATCACAGATCATCACACACCATCACAGAGCATCAAACACCATCACAGAGCATCAAACACCATCACAGAACATCGAACACCATCACAGAGCATCACAGAGCATCGAACACCATCACAGAGCATCACAAACCATTAAATAAAATCACAGAGCATCACAGAGCATCACAGAGCATCACACACCATCACAGAGCATCAAACACCATCACAGAGCATCACACACCATTAAATAAAATCACAGAGCATCACACACCATTAAATAAAATCACAGAGCATCACAGAGCATCGAACACCATCACAGAGAATCACACACCATTAAATAAAATCACAGAGCATCACAGAGCATCACACACCATCACAGAGCATCACACACCATCACAGAGCATCACACACCATTAAATAAAATCACAGAGCATCACAGAGCATCACACACCATCACAGAGCATCACACACCATCACAGAGCATCACACACCATTAAATAAAATCACAGAGCATCACAGAGCATCACCGAGCCTCAGACACACAGTGCTGTAAGTCTAATTGTTAGATTATTTAAATTAAAACCCCGTATTAACGGCGCCCCCGGCAGTCAGAGCGTGGCAGAGCGTCAGAACGTGATAGCGGCGCGTTCCCGTTGCTCATTCTGAAAATAAACCGCGGCTTGTTATTTCTCTGAATAGACTTCTGAGTGAATTGCCGGTTCTTACGTCTCCCTCATTTCTCCTTTTGTTTCGCGGCGCGGCGGCGGCGCAGGCTTTTGTCCTGGGTCACTCATCCTCCGTTAATTAATTAACACTCCACATGAGGGACAATTATTAAAGCTGTTTCCGAACAAGAGAATGATTGAGCCGTAGAGGAGCGTAATGGAACACGGCCCCGGCGCTCGGCCTGGCGCGTGCAGACACTGCCATTTAAAAAAAAAAAAAAAAAAAAAAAAAAAAGAAAAAGACGCTGCATCCCGTACAAAGACAGAGCTCGCCGATAAATCAGAGGCATCGTCCATTTAATGCCGCGAGCTCGTGGAGAGCGCTGAGAATGATCTACGGGAGAACGTGTTAAAGCGCGGCGTGGGTGTCATTCATGCGGCGCAATTAGAAAAATGTCTCTTAAAAATGAGTTTCAAAGAAATGAACTCCATCTCAGAGAGGGTCGAACCCGGGGGTCAAACAGGGTTGGTTCGGGCAATCGGTAGAGAAGAACATACCAAATTTCCATCACCGTGGAGACATAGATATACATTATATACACATATAAACGTTGGATTCACGTCGTCCCGCCGACCCCCATGCGGGCCGGACAGGGGTATACAGCCACGGGGCAGGATGTGGCCCCCGGGGCCCCTGCTGTAAGTATATGGTTTAAATGTATAGTAAATGTGGAGCATCGCAACCTTCACCTCCGGTTCAACTCTGTGGAGATGAAAGGACTTTGATCCTCAATACGTAAGCGAACGAGTTAAAAGGGTGGGGTACCAACAGCAGGGGGGCGGGGGTATTTGGGATGTTTTAGACAAACTGATGGTCCTCTGTAACTTATAGCCCCTTTGTTATTCACATGTGCAGCACTTTGAGTAGTCATAAAGTGCAGGGCATGTAGAGGTCAGGCACACACACACACACACACACACACACACACACTCACACACACACACACACAGCGAGGCATCCCATGAATAAGATCTCTGTGCTTGGTTCTCGTAAAGGAAGTGTGTACGACACTTCTTTCAATCCCATCCTGCTTTGCGAACGTATATCTACAGTGTTTATCCAGCATCCCTCCTCCTGCTCTCTCTCTCTCTCTCTCGCTCGCTCTCTCTCTCTCTCTCTCTCTCTCTCTCGCACACACAGAATCACAGGGCTGTGTCAGTCTCCCATTAGAGCGGGTTGCAGGGTAATGGGAGAGAACAGATCTGGCTTGCTGCGATCCCCAGGGCCTCGCTTAGCGTTGCTTGCACACACACACACACACACACACACACAAACACACACACACACACACACACATATATACACACACACACACACACATACACAAACATATAACACACACGACTGCACAGATGTGGGGAAAACATACAAAACCCTGTAAAACAAGCATTCAAAGGAGTACGACAGAGAGAACACAATAGAACGTTCACACACACACACACACACACACACACTATACACTATATATATAAGCTCGCAGCACAAGACACGGGGGCAGAATAATAGGCATTTCCCGACCCATAATGCCGGGTGTTAGCCGGTGGCAGCTCGCTGATTTAGGCACTAGGTAGAGACGTCAATCTGCGGGACTTAGAGGAGTGAGGGAGCGAGCGAGCGAGCGAGCGAGGAGCAGGGCGAGCGAGGAGCTCCTAATGGAGGCCTTGCAGTCATCGAGGCGCTGCCTGGCTGCCTCATCCCATTCAGCATGTCAGGCGATATCCATTACCTGCCAGTCTCCTCTGATCTCTTTGGACAGCCCTGATCAAAAGATGTCATCCGACCCACCCGCCCGGGGCCGGGGGACACCGGGGGGTCGCGGCGGAGGGCCCGGCGGCGGAGGGGAGCCCGGCGACGGACACCCCGGCGGGCGGAGAGCAAATCAAAACGACACCATCGCTTCCCGTGCCGTCATGTTCTCGCCGCGATTATGATAATCGGTGCCCGACGCCGCTGTCCTGCCCGTGATTGGGTCTCTGTTTTTCGTTGTTGTTGTTTTTTTTTTGGGGAGGGAGGCGCCGCGGCCTGCTCGTTGAGCGTGTCAGGGTTAATCTGGGGTGGCCACCTGAACCGGAGTCGGCGTTCTGATCGGCCTGATTGCGTGGGATATTGCGGCCGCTCGCTGAGTTACAGGCCAAACATCAAAGAGGACACGTCGTCCAAACACGATTATGCGCGACGCAGGGGCGCTGGACTGCGAGCGGCCGGGCTCCCTGCACCGGGGGGGGCGGGGGGCTATAAAAGAGGGGGCTCAGGCACTTGGTTTAAGAGGGGAGATGAACGGCCGCGCAATAAAGCGCCAAAGCAGCAGCACCGCCAGCCAATTTAGCCTGCAAAACACAAACCATTAAGTTTGTGCATTATCTTTTAATTTAATCTGAAATGATTTATAATCCATCACGCAAGGCTTCAACCACATCCAATTATTCTCCCAGCCTTGATTGACAACAAAGGTGATTTATTAAGCTAATAAAAGCCGATGTGCGACCCAACAACTCTCTACTCCACCCCCCTCCTGCCCCCAGATCACACCCCCCCCCTTTTACGGCAGAGCCGGACGGTGGCTGGAAATAGAGGGAGGTCCTCGTGAGTTACACTGACGACATCATGATCTCAAAGGAGCCCCTTTAAACGACCCCGTTGTGTTTGTGACAATAAAAATCGTACAGGATTATTAATGATGGTTAATTATCGGGATGTTCACGCGAAAGCTTAAGCACCGCCCCCAAATTAAACATTGGAATAATCTGCAGCTGGTCTCCGTATGAAAATACCAGGTCTAAATTTCATCTAAAGTCCACGTTCTACGGCAGCGTGTTCGGAGGAAGGCAGCCGGAGCAGAAACATGGGGCAGGAAAAGAGGAGGGGCATCAGAGAGAGTGGCCAAATGTTACCACGGTAACCGCCATTTAATGTGGATATATATATATATATATATATATATATATATATATATATAAAAACATGTTTAAAATACCTTGAATTTAAAAGGCTTATGGGAGATTTACCTCCGTCCTGTCACCATAACTCACTGAAAGGTTCAGATCAAAGGCTTTGAGTGAAGTTACTTTGAGTTAATGATTTATTTAAAAAAAAAAAAAAGTCTGTCTGTGTTCTAACATCTAATTATGTGAGTCACATAAAAAAAATAAAAAATAAAATAAAATATACGCAGACCTACGACTACTCCGACCGCGAGTCGTTTGAAGAGTCGACTCCTTTCTACGGTCAACGTCACTGTGTCAGTGTGAATACATATGTATTTATATTTAACTATGAAAACGGACTCCAAAGAAGTCGACTCTTTAAGGAGTTAAGTCCGTGCACACACACACACACACACACACACACACACACACACACACACACACACACACACACAGCAGTTTGAAACCGTGAACTGAACATTGTGTCAGTGCATGGGATATATACATATTATGCACACCTGTTTTGACAGAGTCATTTGAAGAGTCGACTCCTTTGCAAGACCTATTGCCTAATGAGAACATAGTGCGGTGTGTATGTATATAAGTGTGTGTGTGTGTGTAAAGATTATGCAAACTGATGTGTGTGTTTGTGTGTGTGTATGTGTATGTTTTGTGTGTGTGTGCCCATGTATTTATATTCACCACACACATAAACACATGAACACCAGTGTTCATATAGTATAGAATATATAGTTATATAGAATCAGCTCATTGTAAATACACACAAACACACACACACACACACACACGTAAACAATCATTTCTTGTAAGTCTATATACTTATAAATAAATACACACTCACACACCACGTTTCTGTCTGAGTTTTTATATATATAAACACTCAGACCGAAATGTGTTGGACCGGTGGGGTGCAGTTCTGTCTGTTGGGGTTTTAATGAGGTCACAGTGAGGAGCGTATTTGGACCTCCCTCCTCCTCCCTCCTCCTCCCTCCTCCTCCTCAGTGATGAAGAACTGAAACATCTCCACTTAACGTAGCGGCCCTGAGATCCCCTCGTGATTTGAACGCGCTGCCGGGAACTGAATTAGTCATGAGCTTTCGACTAAAACATCGAGTCAAAACATTTCGGGAAACATTTCGTCAGGTCTTTAAACGCTTCCAACGACAAACTGCGGGAACCACGGAACCACGTTCCCCAAATTCCCCCGCCATTCCGTTTCGTTATTACAGCCGTCTGCAGGGTCGCGCGCTCCACGCCGTCTGACCTTCGGGGAGCTAATGGAGCGGCAGCTCGTTGCCGGGTCAGTTTGTTTTCTTCCTGGGGTCAGATGAGCGTACCGGCGGCGGCGTGCGGGTCGGTCGCCTGAAATCTAACATCCCGTCTTTTTTTTTTTTTTTTTTGAGAGTTGCATCAGTTAATGAGGCTTAACTCTGAATCGAAGTCAGGTTGAAAGCTCTGTGTGTGTGTGTGTGTGTGTGTGGTCATGGATTCTATATTGAGTTTATACTTGTGTGTGTGTGTGTGTGTGTGTGTGTGTGTGTCGAACGGCTCATAAACTGCAGGAGGGCACATTAACGGCCGCAGTGTTCTGCCTGCTCTGGTAAACACACAAGCTTCCTCAGCTAATGATGCAATACGAAAAGCAGAGACCGGAGGCCTTCACGCCGACACACACACACACACACACACACCACTATACACATACACACACACACACACACACACACACACAGTAGACCCAGAGAAGCTGCATATTGTAAGTAAAGGCGTAATAAGTGCGGCAGAGTGAGATGTTTGGCTGATGTGTTAACCTTAATTTGTGGACGTGTTTCCGGGACGAGGCTCAGACCGGGTGATGAAAACACACGTAACGGGAGATGATGGAGGTTTGGAGATGAGGAGAAGTTTAAAGAGGAATGCAGAAGGCTTCCAGTGTCTGATCTCTCGTCTCTCTCTCTCTCGCCGCCTCGCCTGGTTAAGCGGTGTGTGTGTGTGTGTGTGTGTGTGTGTGTGTGTACAGTACGGGTCCCAACATAACTCTGAGTGGCTCTTAGATCTGCTGTAATGTACATCATTAAAAACGTGAAGCAGCCTCGGCATTCCAGACTGTAAAAGTAGGAAAGGCTGTGTGTGTCTGTGTGTGTGTGTGTGTGTGTGTGTGTGTGTGTGTGTGTGTGTGTGTGTGTATGTGTGTGTGTTTGTGTGCGCGCGCTTAATTCATGCTACGTGCCGAAATGAAACACAGTTGGATGTAAACAGGATGCACAATTAAGACACTACCATTCCAGAACACTATAACATTCCCAAACACACACACACACACACACACACACACACACACACACCCCCCACATGTACACAATGCACATGCACACGCGCACACACACACACACCTCATATGTAAATGCACACATGTACACACAAACATGAATTAACATGCTTAAGCACACACACATGCAAACACACCGTATACACATGCACAAGCACACACACACACACACACACACACACACACACACATCCCACTCGTACACAAATGCAAACACACACGCCACACTCGTACACAAATGCAAAAGCACACACACAGACACAAACACACAATAAAAAAAAAACACACCGCATACACACATATGCAAATAAAACATGTGCAAAAACACACACACACACACACACACACACACACCGCCGCATGCATGACTTCCTCCATGACCCCGATCTCCTGCATGTCCTCCCTCACTACCTCCATAAACCTCCTCCTGGTCCTTCCTCTGCTCCTCCTGCCTGGAGGCTCCATCCTCAGCCTCCTCCTGTCCATTTAACCCCCCCCCCCCCCGTCTACTGTGAACATCCACCCACCTCAATCTCACCTCCCTAACAAACTCATCCCTAACCTTCATCTCCACCACCTCCACCTCCCGCCTGGTGGTCAGATCGTCACCGCTGTCCTGTAAACCGTCCCTTTTATAAACATACACGACAACATAAACAGATTTGAAGTTATTAATTACACCGTCCACGGGGTGGTTCCTTCATCCCGCATTGGCGAATTTTTCGCGATCAAGACACGAACGCGAGGCCGAGGGGAACGGCGCGAGGTCTTTTGATATTTGATTTCGCTTCGGTATTTCCAAAAATCTAAGTGAATGATGGATTGCCGGCACGGCGGAGCTCATCAAGCATGGGTTCCGCCGTCCCGGAGCGCCGGAGGCCCGCGGAGTTCGGCCCGGGAACCGATAGCATATCCATTTCAAAGGCCTGGACTGATTCCGCTGTCCGAGGGAAAGGGGGGGGGGCTATTTAAGCGTAGCAGGAAGAGGAACGCCACATTTAATTATCTCATTAACACGCGGGGCCGGACGAACGAAAACCGAGCGGGCCTAAGAGTGATCCCTGAGGCACTGGGCTTTAAAAACGGCTCACATGAGTGCGGAGACGGCGGTGGGGTGGGCGCGCGAGCGGACATGTAAGCAAACGGGGAGTGTGTGTGAGAGAGAGAGAGAGAGAGAGAGAGAGAGAGAGAGAGAGAGAGAGAGAGAGAGAGAGTGCATCAAAGCGCTTCAGAGCTAAAAGCTCATGTTTAGATGTACAAGCTTTTTAAACTGCCATTTGCACACACCCTAAGGGCCTCGGCTTAGAAAGACCATTAACCTCTCGCAACCCAATTAAAGTGTGTGCGCGTAGCCGTGTTTGTACACTCGCCTGTGTGTATCGGTGTGTGGATGCGCTCATCACACACACACACACACACACACACACACACACACACACACACAAATCACTGATGCAGCAAGGATAAGGAAGTGTTACCACCTAGTATTGTGTGAGCAGGATGGAGCTCCATAGGGGGGCAATGCAAAATCAAGCTAAAGCCGTACTCCCCAAATGCCTCTTGCACAATAGTCATCACACACACACACACACACATACACACACACACACACACAGCTCACATTGCCATTAATAATATTATATTGTTTACCAAAAAAGACCGATCAAACGCACTGCAGGAGGACGCAAAGAGGGCTTTTATTTTGAAAATGGACAGTGAGGTGCAGTTTAAAGAGGAAACCCTCATCACTCTAAAGGTTCTAAAGGAAGGACATCAAAGGTTCGACACTTTTATATTGATTAATACTTAATAATTATTGTCCGCTTTATCCTCTACTAGGGTCGTGGGGGGGGGGTGGACGTTTCGGGCGCTGGGCACCAAGGACAGGGCACCAATCCATCACTTGGCACACACTCACTCACACAGACACACTCTATATGGGGCAATTTGGAGCATTCAATTCACCTTGATCCATGTTTTTTGGGCTGTGGGAATAAACCGGAGAACCCGGAGGAGACCCACACGCACGCGGGGAGAACATGCAAACTCCACCCGGATTGGGATTCAAACCGGGAATACCTAGCGCTGAGAGGAGAACATGCCAAACTACAAAGCCACCGTGCCGCCCCATTGTTATTAATGAATGTAGATATTTTTACACACTGTCATGTGACCTATTGCCTATTGATTCATTTATAATACGGTGAGATTATAACACATTGTGTGTGTGTGTGTGTGTGTGTGTGTGTGTGTGACATGAACAATAATGCATTAATAACAGCGTGAGGACCTGATTCCTGTTCTGCTCAAATAGAAAAGGGCCTTCCCCAAACTGTTTCCACAATGCAGGACGAATACAAAACGCATGGATTTATGTTTGTTCAGCCTTTTGGATCCGTTATTTCTCTGAGCTTCCACTCGGGTTTCAAACAGAGCCTCTAAACAATAAATAACATGCCTCTGTGTGTGTGTGTGTGTGTGAGTGTGTGTGTGTGTTGTGTGTGTGTGTGAGAGAGAGATAGAGAGCGAGAGTGAGGCTGTGTTGATAATCCTGCGCCGCTGAAGCTTATCTGCATTGTAGAGAGGTACGAGGCAGACAGTCTCTATCTCAGGTATTAATGTAGCGCAGTTCCCTGTGTCACGATCCAGAGATAAGCCAAGAAAGCATCCGCTGCAGTCTCTAACCTTACACACACACACACACACACACACACACACACACCCCAACATGGTGGATCGGTGTCCCTGCCTCGTCTCCCCTCCTCGGCTGCTGCCACGCTGGTTGGCTGGTTGTCGTGGATGCAGAAGACGAGGCAGAACGCTTCTTTCGGTTTCAGACATTAAACGACGGATAATTTCTAATCCCGCCCTTAATCTCACTGTAATCCGGGGTTATTCAATATTTCAGGTGTGATGATAGCATGTGATTGGGGGGGGGGGGGGGCGGTACTGTCGATGTGGACGTTCCAGGTTGGGTTCTGAGGCGTTAGATACAAACAGGGTCTTTTTGTGGGTTTGTATGTTCTCCTCTGTGTCTGTGAGGGGTACGGACAATCCGAAGAATGCGTTTGTGTGTGTATGCCTGCACTGCACAGGGAATTACTGGGATAGGCCCCAGCAGTCCCACACTAACACACACACACCACACACACCACACATATATATATATATATATACTATATATATATACACATATATATATATATATATATATATATATATATATATATATATATATATATATATATAACATACCAGCTACACCTTCCTGTCCCTATCCTCAGTGTCCATTTATAAGGCAATTACTGGGATAGGCGTAGCCCTTCCACAAACCTATACTCATGATACTTTTCTATTATATATATGTGTTTTATATATAATAATATAAAAATAAATATAATAATATATATAAATATATAGATATATATAAAACATATTGAAAAATAGGTTCCATTATCAAGTAATTACTGGGATAGGCCACAGCCGTTACACAAACCTATACTCATAATACTTTATATATATATTGCCCCACATTGTCCATTATTTCGGCTTCACTGAGCATATAGATTGATGGACTTTGTAGTTCTTTAGTCACAGCTTGTAGTCCATCTGTTTCTCTACATACTTCCTTCAGCCCAGGACAAAGACAACACCTATCAGTAACGTTACAAATACCTCCGAGGAACAACCAGTGACCCAGAACACCTATTCGAATGTGGAAGAACATATCAAACACCGCCACCCCGCTCATCCCGGCGTTAATACGCGTTAATACGCAGCGAACAGGTCCTGAACGCCGTCCCTGGTGCGTGGACGATCAAAGCTCCGAAAACACACATCAAAGATAAGGGCGATACAGAGAGAACCGTTCCGGCTGATGAGTTAAACACCACATGAGTGCTAGCGGGCACGAAGAGACAGTTGGACACAAAAAGGGCTGACACTGCGGTTAAACACACACACACACACACACACACACACACACACACACACACTTCCGAGAAAATTCAGTGTCTGGGTAGCTGGATCAAGACTCAGGAATTCGTAAACACTGAGGCCCTTGTCAGGATCGACGTTCTCTCCCCACGCATCCGGAACCGAGGATGAGCCTGTCGTAAAAGTGCGGTGCCGGGATAAGCACCACCTCATCCATCAGCTCGCAGTGAGCTTGAAAGCATGCGCGGCTCTCGAACCCGACCACACAGAGCAGAACGCGTGGACGTGACGCCGCACTCTCAGAACATCTAACAACCATCTAACGCTGGTGCGTTCTGCTCCTTCAGGATGGACAACGGGTTCCATTATCCTTCATACTCAATACTCAAGTGTCGTGATGCTCAAACCGAGGTTCTCCGATCGTAACGCGGGTTCCGCGAAGAAGGCAGGGACGGACCGGAGTCCTGACGTCAAGCGCAACGGAAGAACAGAGCACACTGCCCTAGTAAAGCCCCCGGGAGGGTACAAGATGTTCACTGCGGAGTGCAATTACACGTTTGAGAACCACATGGAGACCTGTTTGTTTGAACTAGACCGACCCAGAGCTCGGGTCTGACGTGACATGAGCTCTCGTACTGCTGAGGTTTCATCTCTGTTTGAATGCTTTTATTCCCTGCCTTTGATCTTCTTTTGGATGTTCCTCATCGGGGTCACCAAAGAGGAGAGATCCGCATATTTAGAACACCACATAGTACCAGTTGTAGTACCTGTAGCGGTTCTGTAGGGTTCCCGATTAGAGAACACTTTAAGAGTGACTTAAAAGTATTCAGTTTACCTGATAGCACATCTTTGGATGTGGGAGGTAACGGGAGGTAACGGGGGTGCCCAGAGAGAACCCATGAGGCACAGGGAGGACCTCACATTGGGGTTTTGGGGTGTCAATCTTAAGGTTTAGGATTGCCAGTTAAGTTGCCAGTGTGGGCCCTTGCCCAAGACCCCCTGGTTCTGTTTCATGGAATAGCTGCTTTGTAAATAATTGTCAACGTGACCTTTACCCCACTTGGGAATCGAACCAGGGGCCCAGGACATATATATCGCGGGAGGGGTTGGCAATTCCCCATGCCCATCCAGGGGAGAACTTTCGGGCGCTGAGCAGATACACCCAGGACAAGGTGCCAATCTATCGCTGGGCACACACTCACTCACTCACACAGACACACACACTCTATATGGGGCAATTTGGAGAATTCAATTCACCTTGATCCATGATTTTTGGACTGTGGAAGGAAACCTGAGAACCCGGAGGAAACCCACAAGGCCATGTGGTGAACGTGCAAACTCAACCCCGATTGGGATTCGAAATGGGAATCCCTAGCGCTGAGAGAAGAACATGCCAAACCACTAATTCACCATGCTGCATATATACAAATAAATAATAACCTTTAACTTAAACGTCTCATTGTGTTGTCTACAAACCCTCTTTGAGTTGAATGGGAATGCCACCTTTAGCAGGTTTTATTCCACGCAGGGTCGTCAGTCGGGAACCCCCGGTGGCGAAATCACGTACATTACAGCGTCATTAAATCGGAACCGAAGTGCCGCGTCCGAAAACCAAACATCCGAAGCCAAGAGCACCGGATTCCGCCTTTGAAGTCTCGGGGCCGGCTAATTGCTAATGAGTGGCTAACCGTGTCTTTTTAGCCAGCGCCGCGTCCAGCTGGTCCTCGTCCAGCCCCGTTTCCTTCCCCGTCCACCCTGCAGTCGGCCGAGAGCGGCGGCGCAGCGCTGGGATTGGCATGAAGTTACAATTTCATGGCTGCTCTGCTTTAATCATCCGGCGTGTTCGCTGAGAACGGCGCGGCCGACTTAAGCTCACGAAAAAAGCCACGGATCAATTAAATCCATGTTCGGCACGCCGGCCGCGGGGGGGATTAGGGACGGGAGCCGTCTGCACGTACGTCAGGACGATCGGCCGTGCAGATACGCCCGACTGAAAACGTACCACCACCACGTCGGCGTCGCTGCAGTGCCAGATGGAGGACCATCCACCGCCCACCTGATAAACGTCCATCAGTTTCCAGCTCCTCTGCAGAGCGATGTATTCAGGTGGTGGACGCTGGCCAGCGTTGCAGTGACTGCGAGTTGAATGGGAATGCCGACTACGAGGCACAAGTGACTGAGACACAGTGTCTTTCATGCCTTAGATGCCAACAAACTATTAATAACATAAAGTAGGTCACGATCATCGGAGTATCGACACTAGGGATAGACGATTAATCGTTAGGTTTGCGATTAATCGTAATTAAAATTTGATCTCTGGACCGCCCCCACTCCATCCCCTCCATAGCACGTTTCGTCCTCATACCCTGGAGGAGATGCCAACAAACTACCAATAACATCAAGGAGGTCACGATCATCAGGGTATTGACACTAGGGATGAGACGATTAATCGTTTACTTTCCGATTAATCGTGATTAAAATCGGGATCTCTGGTCCCCCCCCCCCCCATCTCCACAGGATCATTATTTAGGTGGTGGACGTCTCCCAGCATTGCGGTGACGGCGATTGAATGGGAAGGCTGACTACAAGGCAGAGATCAGCTCGCAAGGGTTAGAGCGAGTGCACCAACGAACTCTCATGCCCCATGGATGATAGAGCCAGGGTGATAAACTCCACCCCCCCACCCGCACCACCACCACCACCACTGCGGTCGCCCAAACGGCCACATCTGCATGCCTATCCCGCTCTGTTTTGACTGGCGACACACTCCGCACCTGCACCTGCGGATGAGCGCGAGAGCTGGATCGGATGGAGACTTGGCGGTCCCCGACACACCATGATCCCATTCGCAGTCAAAACACGCGAGAGCCGACGCTGAGAATCCCGAGACGAGCCGTGCCGAGGAGACGTCCGGGGGCGTGAGACCGACACGCCGTTCCCGTTCACGTCCTGATGTTTGGGAACTTTTCATGAAGGACTTTCGCTGTTTAGACGCTCTCGCTTGGTCACTCAAACGTCCTCTCGCACACACTCTCAACAAATCAGCCGCTCGAACCCTCATTCGCTCATCCATCCATTATTTACCACTTTATCCTTCACTAGTGTCGCGGAGGAGGGGGGGGGATTCCCCATGCCCATCCAGGGGACAAGGTTTCAGGCGCTGGGCAGATACACCAAGGACAGGGGGGCAATCTATCACTGGACACCCATTCACTCACACATACACACTCTCTATGGGGCAATTTGGAGAACTCAATTGAGCTTGATCCATGTTTTTTGGACTGTGGGAGGAAACCGACGAACCCGGAGGAAACCCACGCGGACACGGGGAGGACATGCAAACCGCTCAGATTGGGATTCGAACCTAGCGCTTGAGAGGAGAACATGCTAAACACCATGTTAGAGTTGTAAATACACCACCTGCCCTGTGATCGGGCAAAACGCGGCCATCCTCCACCTACTTGGAGAACAAACCAAACTACAAAAAGCCCTTATATCCTAATCATCCCTGTAAATTATTAACAGACACATGGGGCAGGGACGCAAACATGGCAGCATGACCTGACATCACCTGAGAGTGAGGAGGACTCCGACCACACACACACACACACACACACACATACACACACACACACTCCGGAGCTGTCAAAACAAATGTCACCATTCCACTTCGATTTGAATATCAAAGAAAGGAAAATGCGAATGCAGAGATTGCCATTTGAATTTGTGCCAGCGGTGATGCAACGTGTAATTTTTAAAGAACAATCCGACAAAAAGAGGGACGCGGGCGACAGATTCGCTTACCTCGCCTTGTCGCAGGTGTGTTGGAGTGAAGAATGCATTTCGTCGCCTCTAATGCGGGATTGCAAACAAAGCAGACTCTCATGAGCCGTCTGCCGCCACCGGCCCAACTTACTAATAAATAGCGGCGTCGCGCGATCTATCAATAAAGCCCCGAATAGGCGAGTGGGATGACGCCGCCGCCGCCGCCGCGCCACGAGGAGTTTCCGCGCTGTACATTAGATAGCTGCGAGGAGGAGTGAAGATCGGCCCGGCGAGGCGGAACCTCGCTTTTTTCACGCCGCCATGAAGATGCCAACAAACGACCATTAACATCAAGGAGTATCGACACCAGGGATGAGACGATTAATCGGTTTTATTGCAATTAAGCGTGCGATTAATAATCTTACAATTCAATCATCGTAAGATCGACTCATCCTAGGGGGGGGGCGCAGATACACCCAGGACA
>JAFMOC010000161.1:472500-485000 GCA_019802505.1 Corydoras sp. C115
GGAAATGCAGTGGAGGACATTGCTGAGTTTGGAAGGAGCCACACAGGCTGAGGAGGAGGTGAGGAGGTGAGGAAGGACGAGGAGGTTCATGGACTGAGGGAGAGGGAGGATCCTCCACTGTGACCTCAACCAGCTGCAGGTCCTCCGTCCATGAACCTCCTCATCCTTCCTCACCTCCTCCTGCCTGGTGGCTCCATCCTCAGCAGAAGTAAAAAAAAACCTTCATGAACTTGCGATTTTATTCTGAATTCATCTCAGCCTGTTGGTTCCACCCTTCGGTTCTCACTCTCAGGTTCTCATGTGGCCCCTCAGACTGAATGCCGGTTCTGCTCTACAAAAACGGACCGGAGCCGAAACATCCGACTCTGACGGAACCGAATGTAAAGCCCACTGACGTTCCGTTCCTGAGGCTCCCCTGTCACGGTTAACCTTTAAAAACAGGAACGTGTCACCAGGCCTTCGTTAGACGCCGGGAATGTTGGAAAAACAGGAGAACAATGGGATCCCAGAACTCCCACCACGTCCACCTAGGAGCCAGCTACGTCAACGTCAACGTCAAACAATCGAGTGGAACACACGGCGCGTCCAACACTAACAATCCTGACATAAATCAGCGTTACGCTAAAACTCCGAAATGTTCTCGCGTTAAATTAAGCGTTCCAATTTTGATCATTTCTGTAAACGTTCTGGATGTTCTAACATCATCCCATTCCTCTGATCTAAAGGTTTTTAGTCCCAACAGACAAGGTTTTTTTTTCTTTTCTGAAACGTGGTGCTCTGTAGTTCTAACGCTACTTAAGAGGTTCTGCGCTCCGAGTGTTCAGTTAGGGTTCTGCACGTCGCTCCTCCTCCATTCAAACCCAGGTCTGAATTAACAGGAGACAAAGCCCCGAGCGCGAGAACTGGGTCATGTTCTAACTTCAGGGTGATTTGTAGGTCCTCCGTAACGCTCGATGAATTATTTCCATGTATTAAAATCCCTGTGTTCTGCAGCAGGTGTTCTATCAACTCGGCGTTCCGCTACGTTCTCAGTTTGTATTCTGTCATAAAGAGTGACTGTGATCCAGCCCCCCCACCCCACACACACACACACACACACACACACACACACATTCACACTCCAAAATGCCTTCATGGGAATTATGCGAGAGTATGACGTCATAAAACCTACTAGTCTCAGTTACTTAATATGGCACGTGAAGGTTTTGTAGCCTATCCCGGCCGTCACGGCCGATGCACAGACACATTTACACTTCAGAGCCATTTAGGACCTTTAGTTTAAGGTTGCTGCATGTCTTTGAACTCCGAGAAGCATCCGGGACTCCCGGCGCAAACTCAGGCGGATGTGAGAAGAACATGCAAATGACCCAGCCGACCATTGGGGGGCCTCGCCCGCCCGGCAGGGGCCCAGCCTGCGGCCGCTGAGTTTAATCGTTCGCAGAGCCACAACTTCCACGATGTTCCGACGATGTGTCAGGTGCGGTTTGTGGAGCTGGGTCTGTGACATCATAACGCGGCTCGCGAACGTCCAATCAGCTGTCGGCATGGGATCCACAGAGCATCGTCATAAATCTTTATAAAAACCTGCACGGTCAGCGAGCCGTGTGTGTGTGTGTGTGTGCGTGTGTGTGTAGCAGGTTAACATGTCATTAGAGCAGTAAGAGCTGTGTGTGTGTGTGTGTGTGTGTGTGTGTGTGTGTGTGTGTGTGTGCGCGCGAGTTGTTTCTTTTTTCCTAAAGGTCGACTTCATTTCCTCCTAATGAAGCCCAGCTGTTCTCGCTCCTTCCGCCGCCATGACGACGGTGGTCACTCTGTCCTCGGGGGCCGTCCGAAAAACAAACGACCTCGACGAAAAAACTTGTCAAGCGCACGACTTGTGGGACGCCCGAAAAAAGCCGGGTTGCCACGGCGACTGCGCAACGGCTACGATACACAAACTTTGTGGTGCTTGTCGTCACCTCCTGACACCCCCCCCCCCCCCACACACACACACACACAAACACTCCAACACACACACACACACACACACACACACACACACACTCCAACACACACACGAACACTTTTATTTTCGACCGACAATCAGACAAGAGCGGCGCGAGACGACGAAGGAGAGAGAGACAGACTGCGGCTTTGACTCTGAAACAAACAAGACCAGAGCCGTCGCCATCCATCAGAGAAAGAGTGTGTCCCGGACCGGCAGCACACACACACACACACACACACAAACACAAACACACACAAAAACACACACACATATACACACACACAGAAAAACACACACACACACACACAAAAACACATACACAAACACATACATACAAACACAAACACATACACACACTAACACAAACACATACACACACACAAAAACACATACACACACAAACACATACACACACACACAAAAACACATACACACACACACAAATGTACGTACAAACAGACTCTAACACACACTTCAAACACACACATCCTCAGAGGCATACAGAGGCATACATACATACACAAATGAACTTACAAACACTGACACACACTTCAAAACACACACACACACACACACAAATGTACGTACAAACAGACTCTAACACACACTTCAAACACACACATCCTCTTATACACTATGACACACACACACACTTCAACCACGCCAGTGCGCATATACACACAAGCATAAACACACACATACACACAGACACATAAGTATTTACACAATTGCACTCACATACACACACATACACACAAATCACACACACACACACACACACACAAATCACACACACACACACACATACGCATCCATTTTACACACTGGCGCACACATACCTTACAAACAGGAGCATAGACACTACACACACTGTCACATACACACACACACATGCATTTTACAGACAGATGTGCACACACACACACACACACACACACACACACACAGCTCAGGTTACAGCTTTACACGGCCAGTCTAAATAATATTCAAAATGATGAATGACGTGGCCAGGCCTGTATCCATCATCCATCCTTTTTTTAAAGAGCATCCATCTTCTGTAATGCTCCTTTGAATCATGGGAACGCGAGAGAGCGCAGATTCACTCGTCCAAAACCCTTGAGGGACGTCAGTCGGCGGCCAGAGAGCGAGCGAGCGAGCGAAAGAGAGAGAGAGCGAGAGAGGAAGAGCAAACAGAGGGCGTGTACAGAGAGGTTGTGTTTTTAACTGATACTCAACGTCTGGTTCGAACATCCAAAAGTTTTAAGAGCAACGCACCCCCACGCACTCATCCACTCAACCACCCACTCAACCACCCACTCAACCACCCACTCAACCACCCACCCACTACAGACCAACATCAACAGGGCACACTCTGGATATCGGCTCATAGTGTTTATGACAAGCTTCACACTTCTAAAAAGGTTTTCTTCAAGATTTTGGAGTGTGTATTATGGGTGTGTGTGTGTGTGTGGTGGGTGGGTGGGTGGGTGTGTGTGTGTGTGTGTGTGGTGTGTGTGTGTGTGTGGTGTGTGTGTGTGTGTGTGTGTGCTCAATCCAAGAGAACCCAACCCTGTCAGAAAAAAAACTAAAGCTAAAGTGATCCCTTCAAAGATCCTAAAGATCAAAGTGCCCATGGTCCTCACTGTGGGTCCGCCGTGGCCCCCTGCAGACCCGGAAAGGTTCTGCCAATCAGGAACCGAGCGTTTCAGATCGATGACCCTAACACTGAGCTCGGTCATCGGCGCGTTCTGTCTGACGTCTGAGGACGTGGCTGGATCCTGTCCACTCTAGAACGGTTTTTTTCTTCAGGCATCAGACGTTCCAGGAACAGCCTGTGAACTTTAAACTGCTACACAGGACGGTCCCTGCACTCAGGGTGGGGTAGGATGGCGGACGAGTGAGGGTTTGGGTTCTGCGTTGGGGTCACAGGGAAGACGCCGGTGGGTGATAAATAAGACTCGCGCATCCAAATCCACACGGTAACCTTTCCGTAGGGTTCTCCGACATAAACCCCGAACCCCGACCAGCACAAGAACCCAACCGAACGGCGCGGAAAGGATTCGGTATGGAAGCCGCTCGTCCCGCCTCCCCATACAGAACCCGGCTTGGCCCGGTTCCACTCGTACCTCCGCCGGGGTGAAGGGCGCGAGTGGGAGGCCTGAGTGGCATTATTGCTGGAACGACTGGATCCCGCCTTCCTTGGACCCCCCCTCCCATAGCCCTCACTCTCTCTCTCTCTCTCGCGCGCTCTCTCTCACTCAACTGCATGGAGGCGGTGACTTCTCTCTAAGGAGGAGACGGCCCCTAACACTAGGCTCCCTGGCAAGGGCCCGTTTGATAAATGACACACGTCATTCTGTCAGGAGAGAAGGGCGGCTCCGTGATGTATGACCGTACTGAGGAGCAGAGGAAATCGACTGTTTGGCATGGAGCGCCTCTCGCTCTTTCTCTCTCTCTCTCGCGCGCACTCTCTCTCTCTCTTTTTGCAGGACACTGCTGTAGTCTTTCGAACAAACGTCCGTTCTGAGTGTCTCCTTCCACTGTGTTTCCATCATCCCTCTCTTGCTCTCTCTCACGTGCTCTTTATCTCTCTCTTGCGCACTCTCGCGCTCGCTCTCTCTCTCTCTCTCTCGCTCTTTCTCTCTCTTTTTGCAGGACACTGCTGTAGTCTTTCGAACAAACCTCTGTTCTGAGTCTCATTTCACTGTGTTTCAATCATCCCTCTCTCCTCTCTCTCTCACATATGCTCTCTCTCTCTCTCTCTCTCTCTCACATGCGCTCTTTCGCGCTCACTCTCTCTTTTTGCAGGACTCTGCTGTAGTATTTCGAACAAACCTCTGTTCTGAGTGTCTCCTTCCACTGTCATCCATCTCTCTCTCTCTCTCTCTCTCTCTCTCTTTGCAGGACACTGCTGTAGTCTTTCTCTCTCTCTCTCTCTCTCTCTCTCTCTCTCTCGCTCATCTTTCCCTGTCCTGTTAAAGCAAAAAAATAAAAAATAAAAAAATCCAAGCAGAAGAAAAGAGGGAGGGAAGGGAAAGCCGACAAAAAAAAAAAAAAATTCCCTGGCTCCGAGCTGCGCGAGAGGGTCGCTGTATCAATCAAAGTCGACTTCGGCAACAACGCGCCTACTATTTCAAATAAGAACGATGTAACGTAGACAAATGACCTTAACATGGGAGCGAAACGCGATCCCCCTCCCCCTTGGCCGTCCCCGAAACTCCCGGACTCGTCCTCCCGGCGGAGGACCGGACTCAAACCTCTCGGCCTTCTCCTCGGCGCCTATGCCGCCGCCGCCGCCGCCTCTCGCGCTTGGTTTTTAACACGGGGGCGGTGGGGGCCTGACATCTGCAGAGTGCATTTAAAGAAAAAAAAAAAAATGTGTCAGGGAAGCGTGATCCACCACCCCCCTCACCCCACCTACACCCCCCCCCTGCCTGCCCGCCCGCCCGCCCGCGTACCCCCGCCTCTCGCGCTCCCTTTCATTAGCTCACTGGCAGGGTGGCACTTCTCAAGCTCATTACAGCCTGAGGATTTATGGTGCCGGAGCCAATGGCGAAGAAAAGGCATCTGTCAATAATTGCGGGGAAGCGGCGCACACACACACACACACACACACACACACACACACACACACACACACACACACATCTCGGTGGAAGCTTTGAAATCTCATTAGGTATGCAGTTATCAGGCATAAAGATCAAAAACATTACTCAACTCCGACAGAATCCTACCAAGAAACATTAATTAGCAACAGGCCCGCGTTATAAAATAAAACAGACTTCCTCTTTCACATCCACACACACCACCCCTCCCCACCACCCCCCTCACCCTCACCCTCATCCTCATCCTCATCACCGCCGCCGCCGCCGCCACTCCAGCGATATATCTTTCACTCTCGGCTTCTCGCACCTGCCTGCCTCTGCCAGGGCGCGCTCGGCGGCGACGTGGAAACACACGGGAAGTAAACGGCGGCGTGACATCACGCTGTTATTAGGCTCCCACGTACCTGCGACGACGACCAGGGAACACGGGGAACGCAGGGAACGCAGGGAACACAGGGCCCGGACCCCCGCTGGTGTTAACAGCACCCCCTGTCCCTTTTTCTTCCCTTGCACTCATTAAATAAAGAAAACACATACACACACACATAGAGGGAGGAAGGGGAGGGGGGTAATTCCCAGCATCTGAGACTGATCAGGACAGGAGAGAACGAGAAGTCTCTGCGTAGTGTGGAGAGAGGAGGAAGAGGCCTGTCAGGCGGGAGAAGGATGTCAGGGCCCGGGCTGGCCCTGATTACCGGGGCCCCCTCGCTCTCTCTCACTCGGAGCCCTGCCTTTCATCACCGGCACCGCCGTGGCACACACACACTTACTCTCTCGCGGCGTAAGACTGATGGCTGTCGGTTTCCGGGCAAGAAGTCAAATCCAAATGGGAGAAGGGAAAGCAGGATTACTGACACACACACACACACACACACACACACACATACACACACACACACACACACACTGAGTGAACTGAGCACATGTGTTGGGATTCCCGAAGCACTGGGCAGCCCAACACACGGTGCCCGAGGACCAACTAGGGTGTGGTGCTTTACCCAAGGCTTCACTTCAACCGTAGAGTGGGAATCGAACCAGGGGACCTTAAGGTCGAACCAGGGGACCATAAGGTATAAGTGCCCCACAAGAAGGACGTCCACCAGAAAGTAGTCGGCGGTCTGGAGCACCTAGGGTGAGGTGCCTTACCCAAGGCTTCACTTCAGCTGTAGTGCTTGGTGTGAACGGGAACCGAACCGGGGGACCTTAAGGTCGCAAGGCCGGTTCCATAACCCCAAGCCTATAGGCCGTCCACCAGAGAGTAGTCGGCGGTCTGGAGCAACTAGGGTGAGGTGCCCTACCCAAGGCTTCACTTCAGCCATAGATTGGGAATCGAACCTGGGGACCTTAAGGTCACATGGCTGGTTCCTTAACCCAAAAACCTATAAATCCCATGAGAAGGCCGTCCACCAGACAGTAGTCAGTGGTCTGGAGCAACTAGGGTGAGGTGCCCTACCCAAGGCTTCACTTCAGCCGTAGATTGGGAATCAAACCTGGGGACCTTATGGTCGCATGGCTGGTTCCTTAACCTCAAGCCTATGAATGCCCTATGAGAAGGCCGTCCATTAGAAAGTAGTCAGTGGTCTGGAGCAACTAAGGTGAGGTGCCCTACCCAAGGCTTCACTTTAGCCGTAATACTTGGTGCCATCGGGAACCGAACCGGGGGACCTTAAGGTCGCAAGGCTGGTTCCGTAACCCAAAAACCTATAAATCCCATGAGAAGGCCATCCACCAGAGAGTAGTCGGCGGTCTGTGGGACGCATTGCCTTTTTATCCAGAAGAGCATCAGTGAGGTCGGACACAGATGTTGGACAAAACGTGATCTGAACACAGTTCTCAACACAGTGGGTTCTGAATCTGAAAACAAGGTTCCAAAAAAAAAAAAAAAAAAAACCCAAAGAACATGATTCAGCCTTTACACAGAGTGCAACTGTGACATCACAATGTGACATCACAATGTGACACCATCATTTCTGCATCATTTCTTATAAATATTCTCGACCGTCTCATGAGTGTAACGGCAGTTCCTACACAACTCTGGAACACCGTGGAACCTGGAACGTTGAGGCTGCTCGACGCTGACCCCGTACACCGGGCGGAGCAGAGCGACCACGGAATCGATACGCTAATACATCAACATCGCTCTGCGTACGTTAGGGATCATCAGGTAGCAACGTGGCTACATCGGCCATAATTGATTCCAGTATTGATTATCTAACCGCAGGCTGAAGTTTTGAGCTTATCCCGGTCATCTCGGAGAAAACAGTCAAAAACGGAGCTTCCTCCTGCCACATCGGTCGGACTCTACTAGGACTAACCTCCGGACTGAAGTGCGGCGCTCTGGAACACCTGGAAGTTTCACCTGTGTCGGTACTTTTGGCACTTTATTAGTTCTAGCTTCTGATTGGTTTCTTTGGTTTTATTAATCCCGTCTCTTGAGCACTCCTCTACATTTACATTTACATTTGGTCATTTATTGGACGCTTTTATCCAAAGCGACTTATAAGGTGAGCACAGGGTTCATCACAGCGCCCCCTGGAGCAAGGAGGGTTAAGGGTCTTGCTCAAGGACCCACATTGGTAACTTCAGTGAAGCTGGGATTTGAACCCCCAACCTTCAGATTGATAGCCCAACGTCCTAACCACTGAGCTACCATACCCTCTCTGTCCCCGTCACATGTCTCAACACCACCGTCCCTGCTCGCCGTCCCTTGTTTCCGCGGTAACACTCGTTCATCTGCCTGTATGTGTACCTGTGCTCGTGTCCTTTGGACGGCCTGTGTTCCGTCGTGTACGTTCTGTTTGCTCGGTTTGTTTTGGGAAATGGTGTGTGGAGCTGACCACAAGGTGTACAACGTCCTATGGAACCAGGGGAACCAATCCAGAAAAGCCAATCCAGAGCTCGCCTGGTGTTTATCGAACTAGGTTAATGTCCCTCCATCAGCTTTCATTGGTTCCCAAGGTTCTGTAGGACGTTGTACACCATGTGGGTATGATGGAGCTGACCACGTGGTCTACAACATCCTACAGAACCTTGGGAACCAACGAAAGCCGATAGAAGGACGTCAGCCGAGGCGAGGACTGGATCAGCTGAAGAGCTGGAGAGCCGGCATCTCCCAAACACCTACGCTGCAGGAACCTGCTGTTGATTGCTGACAGGTTCTATTTTAGTCACTACGCGTTCTTGATCCAAACTCCCGGAGGTCATGTGATACGGTTGGGACACTCTAACCCGGATGAGTCCGCGAGCCTCAAACGGGCCAGAAGCTTCCCTCTGGCCACGTCTGGAACCAGGCTCCGGATCACATCCAGAACCGTGACGCCAGCTGCGAGAGAACCGAGTCTCGCGGTCTCCCGGGCCGAAGGCGCGCGGTCCCATATCTTCTGTTCTGGTTCTCCGCCTCGTCATGACAACGACACAGACGGGGATTACGTCCGCGCGGCCGTATTTCAGAACAGCTCGCTGGGACTCTTACAGAGATTTAATCCCCCACATAGCTGCCAGAGTCTGCACACACACACACACACACACACACACACACGCACACACACACTCCCTCACTCACATATGCTTACAATGGACCACAGTATCTCTCGCCCTGGGACCGGCGAGAAGACGAGCGGAACAGAGAATACAGTCAGCGAGAGTTCAGGCCGATCGGATGGCAGCGTTCCGCCCGGAGCCGGTTCTACTGTACGGCCCGGTGTAAAAATAACTCTGGCCCGGAGCAAGAAACCCAGACCTCAGATCCCAGAATCGCTTCTCATTTCCTGTTTCCTGCCAAACTTCCTCGCCACCGAGGGGGCCCCGCCTATGAGGGGCCGCAGCGAATGAGGGGGAAGGAATGAGGAAGAGATTTGCGGATTTAAGGCCCTTATTAGGTCGGGGCGCAATTAACTACAGGGTCCGAACAAATCTGGACTTTCATCTCTGAGTGGCGAAGGAACCAACAGGACCCAACAGGAACCAACAGGACCCAACAGAACCCAACAGGAACCAACAGGAACCAGTCTTACTGTACGAGTCTGATATTAAAGGCAGGTTCCGCTGAGTACAGTGGAACTTAGCACCATGTGTGAACTGAGTTGGGTCGTCTCGGCGTCCCCTCCACGGTGGTGCCGGGGGGACTCTGATGGCATGTACTTCGCAGGAAACCCATTAAGAGGGGCGGTCCTTTCAAAACAAGTCCCTAGAACTATTCAAACAAGTCATAGGACCCCCCTAAAAAAGACTAAATTAGGAGTTATGCCTTTGATGTATTTATTTAGGTAGAATAATGGTTGCCATGGGGGCGCAGCCTATCCCAGGAACACATCCATCCATTATTTTACCCTTAATCTTCTACTCGGGTCATGGGGAGGGTTCCCTATGCAAATTCAGAGGAGAACATATTGGGAGAGTGGTAGATACACCCAGGACAGGTCACCAATCCATTGCTGGGTACTCACACACTATAAGGGGGCAATTTAGAGCGGCTGATTTACCTTGAATAGATGTTTTTTTGGACTGTGGTTCATAAAACCCAGGAAACCAGTTGAGGTCATGACTGTAGGCTGCTGTGGGACCCACCGTGACCCTAGTACAGGATAAAGTAGAAGATAATTGATGGATGGACGGATGGAAGACATCCAGTTTCATTATTAGCCATGTAATTGAAGGGCAGTGGGTGGAGCTGAGGGTGGAGGGTGGAGCATATAATCTTAATGAACGTTACAATAATAATAATAATAATAATAATAATAATGGCGGCACGGTGGCTTAGTGGTTAGCCCGTTCGCCTCTCAGCACTAGGGATTCCCGGTTCGAATGCCCATCTGGGTGGAGTTTCCATGTTCTCCCCGTGTCCGTGTGGGTTTCCTCTGGGTTCTCCGGTTTCCTCCCACCGTCCAAAAACATGGATCAAGTCAATAGACTGGCGCCCTGTCCTGGGTGTATCTGGGTGCCCAGTGCCCGAGACCTTCTCCCCTGGATGGGCATGGGGAACCCCACTGCGACACCAATAGAGGATAAAGCGGGAGATAATGAATGAATGAATAATAATAATAATAAAGTTCGGAGGGGTGTCATGGGTGCTGAGGATGGAGCCACCATGCAGATGGAGGACGATTTGTGAATGACCGGCAGGTGGAGGAGAACACCGGATAAAACTGATCATGTGACCGTGCGTTTGTGGGAACAGTATGGGGTCCGAACGGTCCGCATCCATTGGACTCAAACACGCCGTCGATCCGGCAAGATCGATTTACCGGAACCTGCCAGTTGCCTCGCCGTCATCTCCCCCCGCAACGCAATGCCCTCCATCAATCCCGTCCTCCGTCCGCCATCAGCCCAACGGACATCAACGGAACCCGAATGGCAAAGCGGAACGCCGCCCGTCCCGGCTCCTTTTATCCCCGACAAGACAAATGGATCGTCCCGGCAGCGGACACAAAATCAAAGAGCGCCGCATCATCAACCCCAAAGCGGCATGCAGAATCGCCTCCGGTCGATACGCTAAGCGTATGAAAAATAACCTTCCCGTCCCGGCCAGCGTCACCACCACCACCGTCACCGCCACCGCCGCCACCGAAGAACCGCGGCGTTCCGGCGCTCCAGCGTCGCCCATGCCTGCCCTCGCTGCCCTCTCACTAACCCTGCCGCAGTTGCAATTCATCGTCATCTCTTCACAAAACAATCTTTAGAGAGGAGAGCGCGGGGCGGCGGGGTGGAGGGTGGGGGCGCAAAGGCGAGAACGAGCGGGCGGGGGAGGGAAGAGGGGGGGGTCGAACGAGGGTAGGATGCAGCCTTGTGAGCCAATTTAAGAAATAACTGCTGATGCATCAGCTATCGACTGTTTCGGCGCTCGTGATAACGCTCAAGGCGAAACTGTGAGGAAAATGACAGCATCAACCGCCTGCAATAAACTGCAGCCCGCGAGACCAAGGCAGGCCTAATTGACAGCTGTCAAGCTAATGGGAGCCATGACGGAACGTTCTAGAGGGGGGGGTAAAAAAAAAAAAAAAAAAAAAAAAAAAAAAAAAAAAAAAAGAGGATCTGTTTATCAACCATCAGCCCTGGTGTGGATCCACGGGGAGGAGAACTTCCAGCACTACTCTCTCTCTCTCTCTCTCTCTATTACTCTCTCTCTACCGCCGTCTCCATCACGCCCTCCCTCCGGCTCGGAGCTATTGGCGGCCCCCTTCCTCGACCCTTTCTTTCTTTCTCCCCCCATTCTTTTGCCTCCGTCCCCTCCTCTCATTGTGCAGCGGGGTTTACCACCTAACGCAGGACGGCCATAACTAATCGCGGTGTCAGCCGGCTGCCTGGGAGCGCCGCGTTCGGCCCGCAGAAATGTCCCTATAATCCGCACGCCCACAAGGACGCGGGCGCCCGACCGCCGAGGACAGGCGGCCGAGGACCTCGGGGAGGCCGCATCCTGTTGCTCGCCTGCCCCTCCCCTCCCCAGGGTTCTGACCGAGTAAAACCCGTCAGATTGACACCCTGTAACACCGCCGTCTTCGGATTGTAGTTGTCCTTGGTTCCTCGCGCTTTATATTCCCTCGAATCCCAATCTGGGTAGAGTTTCCATGTTCTCCCCATGTCCGCGTGGGTTTCCTCCGGGTTCTCCGGTTTCCTTCCACAGTCCAAAAACATGGATCAAGGTCAACTGAAGTCTCCAAATTGCCCCATATAGATTGTATGTGTGTGTGCCCAGCGATAGATTGGGTTCCTGTCCTGCCCAGCGCCAGAGACGTTCTTTCCTGGATGGGCATGGGGAACCCCCCCCCCCCCCCCCCCCCCCCCCCGCGACCCAAACAGAGGACAACGTGGAAGATAATGGATGGATGGATAGAAGACATCTGGTTTCATTATTATTCGTGTAATTAAATGGCGGTGGGTGGAGCTGAGGGTGGGGGGGTGGGGGTAGAGTG
>JAFMOC010000161.1:490000-500000 GCA_019802505.1 Corydoras sp. C115
ATATATATATATATATATATATATATATATATATATATATATATATATATATATATATGTGTGTGTGTGTGTGTGTGTATGTATAAATATACAGAGGTTTACAAGGACCTATTTGGGGTTTTTATATATATATACATATATATATATATATATATATATATATATATATATATATATATATATATACACACACACACACACACACACACACATAAGAGATATATATATATATATATATAATATATATATATATATATATATATATATATATATATATAAGCATTATGTGGTCACTCTGCTCACTCCACACTTACACACCTCACTCGTTTTCACATCAGCATTTTCAATTAGGTTAAAAAAATTAGTTCTACACCATAAACTCAGAAATCTGCACACATCTGTCCGACCTCTGCGTGAATGCGCCTTCTAAACACACTGCTGCACGTTCTAATACACGGCTCCTACTTAAAAGCCTCGACCTCGAATGTACTCGAAAGTAACAGCTGCAAGTTAAATTCACCCGCTTTATATAAAAAAATAAAAAAAACTCCCCGAAACGAAGTGCATCACGCTACCTGGTTGTCCGTCCCTGGGCAAGCACCCCCTGAGGTTCTGAATGGACTTCAAATACAGCTTGGGGACATATAGGTATATTTTTGGGCTCTGGGAACAGACATTAAGAGGGTGCAGGACTTTACACTGGCCTGCTGTGATTATAGAGCTGTCTGGTTAAAAAATCCCTGCTTCACTGATATTAAAAATAGATTGTATTTAGTGATAAATATACGTTCTGACAACATCACCTTAAATTTATTGGGACAGGTAGCCCTAGGGTAACTTTCCCTTTACTATACAAAGTGCAGAAGTGACCCACAGAGACATGGGGTGGCCCTAAAACCCCCCAACGACGCGCTCCAGCGGACACCGCGCTTTATTTCAACCGACGCACCTGGTGCAGCCGCGCGGCCTTGTGTTAAAACAACACAAAAAAATAAAAAACACGCAACTTGCAGACCGTTTAATGTTTTTTTTGTTGTTGTTGTGCGTGCGGACGTGACGTCAAGGGGATTGGCGTTGCCATGGCGAGCTGGTTATTGATGTTTATCGGGGATGAATAGATCAAAGGCGAGGCACGTGACGGCCAATCAATCAGGCGTCATATCAAAAGCTGGCGGTTGTCTATTAAATCCCGGCTTTTTTCTTTCTTTCTTTCTTCACCTAAACTATGAGATCATCTTCCCTAAGCCTGAGCTGCACCCAGACAAGACGAGGCGAAATTAACGAGATAATCAACGAGATAAAGTGAGAGCGAGAATAAAAAAAGGGGGGGGGTTGCTGTTTGCGATCAAATCAAATGTTTGCGCACAAATCGGAGAAGAAACGCAAAGTCGGGAGCATCAAAGAAAGTCCTGACAGTCAGCTGACACCCCGGAGCCCTTGTTTTTTAATCCAGACGCTTCTTTATAGACCTCTAATTCACTCGACTCGATATTAAGGGCGAGCAAGGAGGGAGTGAGGGAGGGAGGGAGGGAGATAGGAATCAAAGCTGAAGTTGGGTCGGCTGGAAAAACTAAGCAAACCCTTTCTTCCTGTTCAAAGCGGCACGGGATGACAGACTTAGGCAGGATTTAGGAAGTGTTTAAAAGGGATTGTGATATGGAGCCTAGTCACAAATCATGTCTGGTAATAAAAAAAAATATATAATAAAAAATACTAATAATAAAAAAGTTCCAACGCTGATGATGATAGTAATAATAATAATAATAATAATAATAATAATAATTGTTATTATTATAATAATAATAATAAATAATAATAATACTAGAAGATAAGCGCAAAGCACCAAAACACAAATCGGAAAAGATGCTAAACAGCAAAAAAGGAGGGGGGAAAACTTTCCAAAAACAATCCAAAACATTTCACACCGTGAAAGCAGCCGCGGATCAGCCGAATAATCGCGCTCTTTAGCCGAATAATCGCGCGTTGTAAAGGAAGAAGAGAGAGAGCGTACCTGCCGACCGCCGGGGCGCCTGCTGTTTCCTCCTCGGCATGGTGCTGGGTTGTGTTGTGGTTCGTGGGTGTGTGTGTGTGTGTGTGTGTGTGTGTGTGTGTGTGTGTGTGTGTGGGTCGCTCTGCAGAGTTTCAGTCCGTCGCCGCTCGGCTCTTCTCGCCCGGAGCTGCGCGTCCCTCCCGCCGCCGCTCAGCAGCCTGGCACCGGGCGCAACAAAAAAGCCACCCCGTCTGAAAAGGTCGACGCCGACCAGGGCAGCCTGTGCGGAGGGGAGAGCTCTCCTCCTCTTTCCCCTTCTCTTTGCTCCTTTCTCCTCGGCCGGATGAGGAGCAGACGCGCTCTGGGGCTCGGTGCGGCGCTCCGGATCAGTCCGCGCTGGCAGCCGCAACAGGCGAGCTTAAAAAACACACACACACAAAAACACACCAAAATGATCGCGTCACTCAAAAGTCCTGCAAAAGCGAGGAGGGAGGGAGAGGGGGGGCAAACATCAAGCACTGTCACATTAACTCCTTCCACCTCGGATGGTTTCGCCACAGCCCTGTCAGGAGGCTACATATGTCTGTCTCACTCCGTCCGTGGCTCTGCTCGCACTGCGGGCACACGACGCACGCGGCGTGGGAAGTAAGCCCGCGCGCTTGTTTACTGACATGATTGACATTTACAACCCGCGTGCGCGTCACAGCCAACAAACAATAGAGCGGGCTTTGGACGCGTAACGTGCGTAACGTGCGTAAATCGGGCGCGTTTTTTGTTTTCTTTTTGGAACCGAACGACGGGCTCTCGGTCGAGGACGCGTTACTTACTTACTGGCTCGCTGCGCTATCCATTAGGAATCCGATCCAGGGGGTTCCAAATCGCAGGGGGTGGGGGGGGAGGTCAGGCTGTCAATGCGCGAGAGATGCCATGCTGCACAAAAAATTCTTCCCCGATTTAAAAAAAAAAAGAAGAAGAAAAAAAACAATCCCCAAGACTCCACGGCTTTTAAGCGTCCATTATTCTGACGGCTGGATTGAAAAAAAGAAGGACCAAAAAAAAAAGGCTGGGATAGGACGAAGGAAGAGACGCGCGGACTTGTCGCCCTCCCGCGCCGCTCGCCTCCTCGCCTAATTTTGTCCGAGCGCCTCCAAAATCCGCGGTGAGCGCGCAGGCATCGATGAGATCGGCGTGTGATTGGACGCTCCTGGCTGTGAGCAGAAGGAAGGAGGGAGGGAGGGGAGGAGGGAGGGGAGGGAGGAAAGGGGGGGGGGAGAGGACGGACCCAGACTCGGATCGCCGAGCTGGTTTCCAAAAAAACACTTTCTTGGCCGCAAATGGCACTTTTTTCTTTTGCGGCTTTGTGTTGCGGGGATTTAAAAACGTGGACGCGCGGAGAGTCGGCGTCCCGATGACAGTCGTGCCGAGACGCGTTCGTTATTCTGCTGATCTCCAAAAAAAAAAAAAAAAAAAAAAAAAAAAAAAAAAGCAAAGCACGAGAGTCGCGGGGATCTTGAGGTTTGAGGTAAGATCGGGAATTTGAATTCTAGGAAAATGTAATATAATGGTCATCGACGAGACGTCCTGAGACGCGCGGAGTTCGAGAAGTTTGCTTCGACTGCCCCTTTGTGACTTCAATGAGGGGCAAAAAGCAAATAATAATAATACCCCCCCCCCCAAAAAAAGTTGGGGTTCGGTGGGGGAGTTCGTCGGGTTGTGGATCAGGACGCGCGTCGGTTCGGTGCTTCCTCTCCGGAGAGTCGTGCGTATTTCCCCCGCCGGTGAGTCGCTTGGTGTCGGTCGTGCGGTCTCCTCCGCGCGTCGTGGCTGATTCGGGGGCTCAGGACGCGGCCGGACGCACGCCGGAGCGCGGAGGCCTCGCTGGGCAGAGAGAGGAGCGGCGCTGGGTGCGAGGTGTGCGTCCCGGGCGCGCCGGAGAGCAGTGTGCGGGGGAGCGGCGCGCTGATTCGGGACGCTCCGAGTTGGATCCGCCCAAGCATCTGTCCGTCTCAGGCGATTGGCGCGTCCGTCAGTGTCACAGCGCACGTCCTCACGTCCTCACGTCGTCCTCATCACGTCCTCACACCGCATCACCATCCAGACGCCTCGCTCTTATACGTTCTCACGTCTTCGCGTGGTTCTTGCGCACTTCGCAGCGGGGAACCCGCGTCACCCGGACGACGTTCTGCCGCTCTTTAGCGCCGGGAGCGTGCGCCTGAGTCGGTGGAGTCGCTTTATTCCGAACTGGCTCGGGATAATTAGGAGTTCATTATAAAGAAATCAAAGGGGAGGGAGGGGGCACCGGTTTTTTTTTGTTTTGTTCGGTTGTTTTGTTACAATAGCATTTTAACAATGCCCGTCCGTTTATTGTACGCGCTCGTCAGAAACCAGGGGCGACTTTAGAAAGCGATTGATTCGGAATCGGCTCGGGTCGTGCAGACGGGATACGGACGGTGCAACGTTAACACTGTCTTTATTTATTAATTAATTAATTAATTTATTTATTTATTTAACATGTTGCAATGAGTGTGAGGGCCTCGAGTTTACAAGTTTTGCAGAATTGGCAGACGACAAGAACACACACACACACACATATTATATATATATTATATATATATATATATATATATATATATATATATATATATGAAAATAATGCTAATAGTCAATTGTTATTGTCATTTGCATATATATATATATATATATATATATATATATATATATATATATATATATATATATAAAGTGTGTGTGTGTGTGTGTGTGTGTGTGTGTGCGTGTGTGTATACCTGTCGTGTATAACGACCAGCTCTGTTGTTGTGAGTTAGGAAGTTTTTTCTGCTGTAACGCGTTCAGCTCTCTGAACGCTGCGTGTTTTTATCTGGAGCTTAAAGAACGCATGAAACTGCAGCACCGACCCGCTTCTCCTAATAAAATTAATATATTGCCCTTTGATTTTTCCGACCTTTACAAAAACGGGCCGAGCATCGCCTGCGTGTCGTGTTTTAATGTTGTAATAGAAGTGACAGCGTGGATGATTCCCTCTGCATCCTAAATTCACCTGAACGCCTTTTAAAGGCGAGAGAGAGAGAGAGGGGGAGAGAGAGGGAGATTTTTACTGAGGAGGGTTCCATTTATTCCTTATAGACATCCGTCAGTCGACATTAAATATCGTGCAAAGTTTGAACATAACCACAATAAAATAAAAATGAGCTAATTATAAGGTTTTGACCTTCTGACCTTTTTCGTGTATGAGTGGGAATTAACGTTTCTAGTGGCCCTCCTGCCTGTGTGTTTGTGTGTGTGTGTGTGTGTGTGTGTGTGTGTGTGTGTGTGTGTGTGTGTGTGTGTACACACATATATATCTTATTATATCTTTGTTTTATTTTTATACTAAGGCCTGTATCTTTTTCAACGCGAAAAAGTTTATTTCGCCTTAAATAACGTTTCTTGTCTCACACAAACCACCCGAATGTGTTTATTACAATTAACAGTCATTCATACAATTTAAAAACAAAGTTTACAAATTACAGCATGCAAACTTTTGACACACGGCTCCCCAGAGCTTATGGGGGTTTATGGCCCGTTAACTGTTATATTCATTTAATCAAAATGGCATTTAATTTATATTTTAATACATTTATATACAAAAAAAAAGTTTAGAATTATTTCGGAGGTTATGTTAACATTTTAAAATACTGAGAAAAAAACGCCAACAGCTTGATGTTAGAGGTTCTTCATTTTGATGAAAGGTCCGAACACGGAGCCACTGCAGACCGACTTCTGTTGTGTTGTTAATTATAGACGAGCTGCACGAATCGAGTCCGTAGTTTGTGGTTTGGAGGATAGAAACGTGTTGGGCAGAATCTGTTCGGTTCGGATTTCTAAATCTGGATTTTTTTTGGTGGGGTGGGGGGGTTGGGGGTAGCTAATAAATCTACGGAGTGTAATTTTAGTCGAGCGGGAGGAAAAAAAGACCGTGGAGCTGGAAAGGGGTTGTTAGTGCAGGAAAAAAAACAGAGAACCGACTTAAATCCCGTGTTTCCACAGAAATGGTCACTCAGCTGTGAGCTGCGATGTGAGTCCACCTTAATAAGTTAGTAGGTTAAATGTGGTTCGCTGTTGCAGCTCGTAATAATGAACCAGAGTGGCACCGCGCAATGCGTAAAGACGCACAGATACCTGCTAATGAATATACAGTTATACATATATTTTATTACATAAAATTATATTTATATATATTTTTATTAGTTTAAAGAATATATATATATATATATAATATATATATATATATATATATATATATATATATATATATATATATATATATTTACCCAGCGCAATTACGCAATTCATTTAGCTTCCACAACGCGCGTCAAAGCAGATTAGATTTCTTAATTAGCCTCTAAACTTTTGGATTCATGTTGCAGTTCGTGTAAACATTCAAAACGTTTTATTAAAGTCAGATCTTCAGTGATGGATGGATTAAGTTCTCCAACAGGAGGAACAAACACGAAAAAGTTTGGCTCCTGAAGCGAAGCCTCTGTAGTTTGTGGAGTTTTTTTCGGAGGTCGTACGACGCCGTTTGGTGTTTAATTTATTTTCTGGTGACGAGTTTGAAAGAGTTCAAATAAGATAAAAAAAAAAAAGAAAGAATAAGGAACGATGCAGATCAGATCGGACCGTCGCGTCCGACACCTGTTTTACGTTTGCGGTGGGTGGGGGTGGGATGGGGTGGGGTAGGAACAGGAACAGGGTGCACCTTCAGCAAAGAAACTCCGGGGTGTGCGTGGCGGGTGAGCGGAGTTTGTTTTGAGATTATTCAGCCGCAAAAGGAAATCAGACTTATTTATTTTTATAATAATAATAATATTAATAATAATAATAACGTGTATTTTTTTTAATTTAATGTCCATTTGATGTTATATATAATTTTTTAAATGAAAAGTTTAAAACTAAAGAGGATGCTGATACTTTATCATTATTCTTACTGCTGCTGTTATTTTGGAGGACGGGTCTCCTTTAATAAAAACACACTCAGCTCGGTTACAAGAACTTAAAAAACTTTATTTTAGTTGTTTTGTAAACTGTAATAATACAATCTTATATATTAAGCCTAAAAGCAACCCGACTTTGTTTGATCTTTGCAGTTTATTAAAGACAAACAGCGTGAGCAGCGATTTATTTATAAGCTCTGTTGTTATTTGTTCTTTATTTCGCTCGATTATTTCCCCTCACATCTGCAACGCGTTATCAGAGTGATGATGACGTCAGAACACGATCTGTTTTTAAAGTTTAAACAATTCTAAATTTGCTCAAGGTGTCATTTTTGGTCCCACGTTGAAGTTCATTTTGGGCCTAAATGCCGCCGAGTTCTGCGTAATTAACGGCCTGGCTGTTGATCTGTTAATTAGCCTTAGATTAAAGCCTATCCCAGCAGAGTTTAACACCCCGCACGGACTCTAAAATCCCTCCGACGCTGCTCTGAGCGAGGTTCGGATCTGAACGCGCGCTGCGCGCCACGGTGGCTGGTGCGTGCGCTCTGCGGGCGTTCCGTTGGCGCGCCTCTCTCTCGCTCTCGGTGTGTGTGTGTGTGTGTGAGTGTGTGTGTGTGTGTGTGTGTGTGTGTGTGTGTGTGTGTGTGAGGGGCGGAGAGTGCTGGTCCTCCTGACGTTCTCGCAGGTGTGGTTCTCGGTGGTGCTGCGCGTCTTTGGTTTCTAATCTGCTCCCCGTTTGCCAAACTGTAGCGTTTTCATTGATATCACAATTAAATATTGAACACGTCATCACGCCGGAAACAAATTCCTGCACATTTTAATGCGCATTAAATATTCATTTCTTGTATTTTAAGCATATTGAGGAATTGAATCTACGTTTGTTTTCTGTAGATTTAATTGCAGAATAAAACGCTTCTCGATCAATTTTTTACATTCGGTCTATTAGGTACACATAACACACACACTACACACACTATACACACACCCACACTACACATAAAAAAACTTTCTAAATATCATTTACAAACTTCCTACCTACATAGTTATTATTATTATTGTTATTATTATTATTATTATTATTATTATTATTATTATTATTATTATTAACAATAATAATAATAACAGGCAGAGTGGTCACTTTCATCTCTCAGTGCTGGGGATCCAGGTTTGAATCCCAGTCCCAGGTGGAGTTGGCATGTTCTCCAAAAACATGGATTCAAGGTAAATTGAATGTTCTAAATTGCCCCATATAGTGTGTGCTTGTGTGTGTGTGTGTCCAGTGATGTATTGGCGTCCTGTCCAATGCCCGAAACATTCTCCCCTGGATGGGCATGGGGAATCCTTCCCCCCCACAACCCTATTAGAGTATAATAATAATAATAATAATAATAATAATAATAATTAGTATTCACTGACCAAGGGCGTAACAAAATGCTATCTAACTTTCTTTAAAAATACAGATTTGTGTGATGAACTCTTCTAAGTGGCCGCATGAGACATTGGGACTCTTAGAGAGTGTTATTTGCTTTTATTTTATGAGTTATATGCTTTTATTTTTAAGTAAACTGCAATTTTTGGAAAATATTTGAATAATTTGTGTATGTCTGTCACACTGTACACCAAACACTAATTTACAATCGACTTCTAGAGTTCCCAGCTCTGATCTGAACAAATAAGTAAATTATACAAAAAATAAAAAATACGAATAAAATAATCCGGGATTAAGAGCATCCTCAGTCTGTGTGCACTGCGTTCCAATGTCAGAGTGAAGTGCATTGATTTCAGCACTACGTTCTACGTTCCAAAGCTGTTTATAAAGCGCTAAACGTTTCACGTGAAAGGTCACAACTGGCAGGACGGAAACAGAACGCTGGCCTGGAGTCAGTGCCAGGAGTCAGTCATGTCTAAAGGGGTTTGTGCAGCACCTGAAAGAGAGAGAGAGAGAGAGAAGTTGATCTAAAGATAATGATGAGGTATGAATGTGAGGGCTGGAGAACATGTTAGGACCTAAAAAGTGAGGGAGAGGGACGACGGGGTGCGTTCAAGCGCCACACGTCTTCACGGCACACTTGATCCCAGTGGCGTGTGTAAGGAGGCCCAGCGGTGGGGAGCGCTGGGAAGAGCACACTCCTCCTCGCTCGCCCACCTAAAAGCACGGGCTCGGCGTTCCACCAAACGCTGCGTACTCGTCCAGATGTTCCGATTCAAGGCGCGGTAACGTTAACACTGTGGAGAACACAGTGTCACAGTGCAGAAGATAAGCTCCAGAAGGAAAGGCTTGAAATCCTGTTTCATAGACTAGAAGTGAGTCAGACATGAGGAGAACATACAAATCCTACAGGAAATGACCTTGGACATTCATTCATTCATTAATTATATTCCGCTTTATCCTCTATTAGGGTCGCGGTGGGGTTCCCCATGACCATCCAGGGGAGAACGTCTCGGGCGCCGGACAGATACACCCAGGACAGGGCACCAATCCATCGCTGGACCTTGGACATCCCGTCTCAAAATCCTGAAAAAAAATTACTGTGGATACCTGTTATTAGGGGCGGCACTGGGGTGTAGTTTAGCATGTTCTCCTCTCAGCGCTGGGGATCCAGGTTCGAATGGCGATGTTGGTAGAGTTTGCATGTTCTCCCCATGTCCACCTGGGTTTCCTCTGGGTTCTCCCGTTCCGTCCTACAATATAGAAATATGGATTCAAGGTAAATGTAATGCTCTAAAATTGCCCCATAGAATGTGTGTGCCGCCCTGTCCTGGGTTATCTGCCCAGCGCCAGAAAGGTTTGGCATTGCCACCCTCCCCCCCAACCGTAGTAGAGAACTAAGCAGAAGATAACGAATAAACTTTAATTTGGGACGGCACAGAGGTGCGGTTTAGCATGTTCTCCTCTAAGCAGTGGGGAGCCGGGTTCGAATCCCGATCTGGGTGGAGTTTGCATGTTCTCCCCATGTGTCCATGTGGGTTTGCTCCGGTTTTGCTCCTACCACGGTCCAAAAACTTGGATTCAAGG
>JAFMOC010000161.1:505000-542500 GCA_019802505.1 Corydoras sp. C115
TGCAGAGAGCAGCGGAGAGACGAGGACAGGCAGGGAATGAGATCCAGAGAGAGGGAGATTGCTTTTGGTGGTGGTGTGTGTGTGTGTGTGTGTGTGTGTGTGTGTGTGTATGTGTGTGTGTTTGGGTGTGTGTGTGGGTGTGTATGTGGGTGTGTGTGTGGGTGTGTGTACTGTAGATGCAGATCACAGTGCAAAATGTCACAAGTCACAGTCTGGATTAATGGTCCTGATGGAGAGTTTATACACACACACACACACACACAAACACACACATGCACACACACACACAAACACACACACACACACACAAACATGCACACATATACACACACACACACAAACACACACATGCACACACACATGCACACACACACACACAAACACACACACACACATGCACACACACAAACATGCACACACACACACACACACACACACACAAAATACACAAACACATACGCGCACACACACACACAAAATACACAAAAACAAACAAATACACACACACACACATAGACCCTCATTGGATAGTAGGTCGATTCTATGGTTCTAGAGTCTGCAGCATCAAAAAACTAAAAAACAGAAGTCACATGGTGCATGTGGGGGGCGTGGCCTATCAGGTTCGAACACACCCCGTCAGACAGGTGGTGTATCTTTCCGGATGTTTCATTACGAGCAAAAATAAAGGCCGCAGACGTGAATCAGAGGGCCAATCAGAGCGCCGGCTGGCGTGCCAGTCGTGCAGCCGGCGCCATGGCAACCGATAGTAAGTGGACACTGTGATCATGTGATTAATTCAGCCGTGCAACCTCTTTGTCTCTATTTTTAAAACAGGTGAGAAAGCAGCAGCTCGCAGCCTCCGCAGATCAACGCAGACCCGTCCGTCGCTTCAGTGTGGAGAACGGGAGAACCGGAGAACGGGAGAACGGCGAGGACGATTAACATCTTTAATCTGGAAACACACAGAGCGGGTTCTCAGGATGCACCGAGATGCACAGCGTGGTTCACCATCCCCGTGTGTTTTTAATGTTTCTGTCACGTTCTGTTAAGACCCATCATCAGAACGAAGGAACCAGGTGAGAACTCTAACATACTGCAAGTCTTTATTCCATAACGATGGACTTTGTAGTTCTTCCAGTGATTCTGTGTTCTCTGTTCTAATGGTCAGGACCCCAATAGTACCACCACAGAGCGGGGAGTATTTGGTGGGGGCATTAGTCCTATCCCAGCAGTGTGACTGAGGTGGAGAAATGAAACTCCAGCAGCACTGCTGCACTAAACCCCCCCTCACCACATCAGTGTCACTGCAGAACTGACAAGAAACAATCCACCACCCAAATGATACCTGTTCTGTGATGCTCCTGACCAAGAGAACCAAGAACCATCCATCCATCCATCCATTATCTTCTAATTCATCTTCTATTAGGGTCACGGCGGGGAGGGGGGGGGCAATCCAGAAGGGAACGTTTTGGGCGCTGGGCAGATACACCCAGGACAGGGTACCAATCTATCACTCACACAGACACACTCTCCATATGGGGCAATTTGGAGAATTCACTTCACCTTGATCCATGTTTTTTGGACTGTGGAAGGAAACCGGAGAACCCGGAGGAAACCCACGTGGACACGGGGAGAACATGCAAACTCCACCCGAATTGTGATTCGAATCGGGAATCCCTAGCGCTGAGAGGAGAACATGCTAAACCACTAAGCCACCGTGCCGTCGATAACCAACAGGGGACTAACAATAACAAAGAACACAGATGGACTACAGTCTGAACTACAAAGTCCATCTATATGGTAAATGGAGCAGAAAGGGGGCGTGGCCATACTGTGGACAGGTTCTGTATTCACAAACTCACACTGTTGTGTGTATTTTATTTTACCTTCATTAGAGATTCATTATTTATTTTCCTTTTTAGTTTGCGTGTAAATTATTGATTGATTGACGATCACACACACACACACACGCCTGCTTTCGCTGAAAAGCGCCATGTAAGCACATGTTGAGTTGTGCATCCGAGTGCGATGACGTGCCCCGCCGTCCGATTTCGTCGCTCAGGTGACAAACACATCCGAAAAACATATAAATAAATAATAATATGTTCCTGTACATGTTCCTGCGTCCCACTTTGACGTTCGTCCCCATTACTTTACTTTAATGACCCCCCCCCCACACACACACACACACACACACACACATGGGCGTCATCATCACCTACATCAGCGGGACACACACCCGTCCGCCGTCAGAGGGCTGCCGAGCCCGGAGTGGCTCTGACAGCGGACAGGGGCAGAACACAGGAAGCACATTAGGTATCAGCTCCCGTCGTCTACACCTTTTCACATCCCATCACGCTTACATCCCTCCGTCCGCTCGCTCGCCCGCTCGCTCGCTCCACCGCGGGGCCTGAGAGTGTCTCCCGCTCCACTTTGCTGGGGCTAAATGACATGGCTCAATACAAACACATGCAGATGGGCCCGTGAAATATTCATCACCGGATCGGTAAAGTCGGGACAGGAAGAGGGGCTGACTGAAGGAGCGGTTGGCAGGAGAGAGAGAGAGAGAGAGAGAGAGAGAGAGAGAGAGAGAGAACAAAGAGAAACCATGAAGTTAGGAAATGATAGCGTGTGTATGAAGATGCTGTGGATCAGAAGAGAATGCTAAGGTGAGGTAGGGTACGTAAGATTGGGTAGGGTAAGTAAAGTAGAGTAGGGTGGGGTAGAGAAACGTAACTAAGGTAAGGTAACTAGAGTAAGGTGAGGTAGGGTAACTAAAGTGAGGTAGGTTAACTAAGGTAAGGTAACTAGAGTAAGGTGAGGTAGGGTAACTAAGGTGAGGTAGGTTAACTAAGGTAAGGTAACTAGGGTAAGGTGAGGTAGGGTAACTAAGGTGAGGTAGGGTAACTAAGGTAAGGTAACTAGGTAAGGTGAGGTAGGGTAACTAAGGTGAGGTAGGGTAACTAAGGTGAGGTAGGGTAACTAAGGTAAGGTAACTAGGGTAAGGTGAGGTAGGGTAACTAAGGTAGGGTAAGTAAGGTAAAGTAGGGTGGGGTAGAGGAAGGTAACTGAGGTAAGGTAACTAGGGTACGGTAAGGTAGGGTAACTACGGTTAGGTAGAGTAACTAAGGTAAAGTAGGGTAACTAGGGTGGGGTGGGGAAGGTAACTAAGGTAAAGTAGGGTAACTAAGGTAAGGTAGGGTGGGGTAGAGGAAGGTAACAAGGTGAGGTATGGTAACAAAGATAAGGTAGGGTAACTAAGGTAAGGTAGGGTAGGGTAGGGAAAGGTAACAAAATGAGGTAGGGTAACTAAGGTAAAGTAGGGTAACTAAGGTAAGGTAGGGTGGGGTAGAGAAAGGTAACAATATGAGGTAGGGTAGCTAAGGTAAAGTAGGGTAACTAAGGTAAGGTAGGGTGGGGTAGAGAAAGGTAACCAGGTAAGGTAGGGTGGGGTAAGGTAATTAGGGTGAGGTACGCTAACTAGGGTGAGGTAGGGTGGGGTAAGTTAATTAGAGTGAGGTAAGCTAACTAGGGTGAAGTAGGGTGGGGTAAGGTAATTAGGGTGGGGTAAGCTAACTAGGGTGAGGTAGGGTGGGGTAAGGTAATTAGGGTGAGGTAAGCTAACTAGGGTGAAGTAGGGTGGGGTAAGGTAATTAGGGTGGGGTAAGCTAACTAGGGTGAGGTAGGGTGGGGTAAGGTAATTAGGGTGAGGTAAGCTAACTAGGGTGAGGTAGGGTGGGGTAAGGTAATTAGGGTGAGGTAAGCTAACTAGGGTGAAGTAGGGTGGGGTAAGGTAATTAGGGTGGGGTAAGCTAACTAGGGTGAGGTAGGGTGGGGTAAGGTAATTAGGGTGAGGTAAGCTAACTAGGGTGAGGTAGGGTGGGGTAAGGTAATTAGGGTGAGGTAAGCTAACTAGGGTGAGGTAGGGTGGGGTAAGGTAATTAGGGTGAGGTAAGCTAACTAGGGTGAGGTAGGGTGGGGTAAGGTAATTAGGGTGAGGTAAGCTAACTAGGGTGAGGTAGGGTGGGGTAAGGTAATTAGGGTGAGGTAAGCTAACTAGGGTGAGGTAGGGTGGGGTAAGGTAATTAGGGTGAGGTAAGCTAACTAGGGTGAGGTAGGGTGGGGTAAGGTAATTAGGGTGAGGTAGGGTGGGGCAAGTGAAGGTAAGGTATAGTAGGTATGTGTTGGGTGTAATAAGGCGGGGTAGGATACATAGGGAACGTTCCTCGGGGAACCGAATTAAAGCTTGTATTACTGTGTGTGTGTGTGTGTGTGTGTGTGTGTGTGTGTGTGTGTGTGTGTGTGTGTGTGTGTGTGTGTGTGTGTGTGTGTGTGTGTGATATTGGAGTGTGTACTTTGCCCCCCCACACTCACAACTCCTAATTATTTTCTTAGTCAGGGGTCTGTGCAGATTTGGCCGCACGTTGTGCAAACGCTTGTTTAAGCTGCAACGTCCATCCATATGGTTCTCATCATCATAAAGAGGCCGCGCTTCAGGCCTGTCTGTCAAACACCTGGACTGCAGAACCGCCGGAGTCCACCCGCCCGCCCGCCCGTCCGCCCGCCCGCGCCGCTGCTGTCCATAAACTTTCTGCAGCTCCGAACTGAACACAATAAAAAAAACAAAACGGCTGAGTGGACGGTTCTCTCTGCGACGGCTGATTTTATTTCAGAATAAATCTTTCTCTCAGCAGCAGTCTCCGTTTCCATCATTCACCGTGACATCACAACATCACCGAGACGCAACACTGATGATCCGACAGCACGGGAACAAAAGAACCGGGACCCCGACTCTTTACAACCATCAGGGGCTTTAATGACATCACCATTTATTTATTTATAACAGCGTCCACTCACACGTGATTTTGGAGAGTGGCTGCCTCACAATCTGCATTCTAATTCAACCCAAAAGGGTTGGATGGGCTAAGTTTTTGTGGGGGTCAGTCAGGTTCCTAAACAATAACAGAAATGGGCCTTCCCTAAACTGTTTGTGCATGCATACTGTAACAGGTTTCACTTTTGGGATTTCCTCGTCTTTATGTCCTTCTACAACTTATCCAGAGTTTCACAATCTGAATTCTAATTCATCTCAAAGGTATTGACTGGGGTCAGGAACGGGTTCTCCGGTTTTCCATCACAGCCCGAAAGAATGGATTCAATGTAAATTGGCTGCTCTAAATTGCCCCATAGAGTGTCTATGTGTGTGTCCAGTGATGGAATGGCACCCTGTCCTGGGTGTCTCTGTCCAGTGCCCAAAATGTTCTCCCCTGGATGGTCATGGGGAACCCCCCCTCCCCCTCTCCCTGACCCTAATAGAGTATTAAACAGAAGATAATGAATGAAGACATTGCCCCTATATAGAGTTTCTGTGTGTGTGAGTGTGCCCAGTGATGGATTGGCGCCCTGTCCTGGGTGTCTCTGCCCAGTGCCAAAAACATACCCTCCCAGATGGGCACGTGGAACTGCCCCCCTCTCCCCGACCCTAATAGAGGATTAAACAGAAGATGATGAATGATAACATTGCCACTATATAGTGTGTGAGTGAGTGTGTGCCCAGCGATGGATTGGCGCCCTGTCCTAGGTGTCTCTGCCCAATGCCCGAAACGTTCTCTCTGGATGGGGCAACCCTGGTATAGGATGAAGCAGAAGATAATGAATAAATGAGTCTATGCCTGGGTGATGGGATAGGAAGGTCAAGGTCTGATCGCACTCCAGCCTCCTGGGCCTCTGTACTCTGTATGGCAGGGTTAAGGTGGCCGTGGCGGCGGTGTATTGCAGTGTCACGGTGGCGGCGCCGCTGGCGGAAGCTGCAGGGAGTGTGCCGCTGTGTGAAAACGTTCCGCCGGGTTCCCCTCCTTCACGCGGTAGTCCTCTGTGCGGCATTACTTTAAATAAACAGTGCGATTCCAGCACGGCTCTGTGAATAAATAGAAGAAAAGGGAAGCGACGGATTTCCTGCGCTGATTGGACCCAGATGGGACGCGGCTTCTGGAGCTGGTTAGCTGTCGATTAAGAGGGAAATTTTAACGTAATTCAATAAATACAGCTGCTATAGAAAAAGGATTTTAATGTGTCATAACAAGCTGAGAACTCTGCCATGCGCGCGCACACACACACACACACACACTCACACACACACACACACATACAGAAGACACATGCTGGAGATGGGAGCGCTCTGGAGCGCGGAACAGACGACGGCCCTGTGTGAGGTCATTAGAAAAAGTCATTTAGAAGAAAAATATCAGCCTCGCAGAAATAAGGTTTATCTTTAAAATAACAAACAGGGAGTCGCTTTCCAAAAGACGTTTCCATCGTTCAGCTCCGCGAATCTGAAACACTCAAATAATCCAGAAGATAATCAACAGATTCTTTAAAATCCTTTAATTGAAATAACATGTTTAAAAAGAAAGAGGAAACGTCAGGTTCATGTACCAACGCTGGGATGTCAGTGTAGAGTGTGTGTGTGTGTGTGTGTGTGTGTGTGTGTGTGTGTGTGTGTGTGTGTGTGGCTGGTCAACTTATGGTTTGTTCATGAACTTTCTTTTTTCTTCTTCTTCTTCTTCTTATTATTATTATGGGCGGCATGGTGGTTTAGTAGTTAGCACGTTCTCCTCTCAGCACTAGGGATTCCCGGTTCGAATCCCCATCTGGGTGGAGTTTCCATGTTCTCCCTGTGTCCCTGTGTGGGTTTCCTCTGGGTTCTCTGGTTTCCTCCCACAGTCCAAAAACATGGATCAAGTCAACTGAGTTCTCCAAATTCCCCATATAGTGTGTGTACAGTATGTGAGTGTGTGTGTGAGTGAGTGTGTGTCTAGTGATAGATTGCCCCCCTGTGCTGGGTGTATCTGCCCAGCGCCCGAAACGTTCTCCCCTGGACGGGCATGGGGAACCCCCCCGCGACCCTAATATAGGATAAAGCGGAAGATAATGGATGTATTATTATTATTATTATTATTATCATCATCATTATTCATTAATTTCTTACCAGTGTATAGTGTACCCGTGTGTGTGTGTGTGTGTGTCGTGGCTTTATCCTCTATTGGGGTCGGGGGGAGGGGGGGGGTTCCCCATGCCCATCCAGGGGAGAACGTTTCGGGCGCTGGGCAGATACATCCAGGACAAGAAGCCAATCTATCGCTGGACACACACTCACTCACACACACACACTCTATATGGGGCAATTTAGAGATTTCAGTTGACCTTGAATCCATGTTTTTGAACTGTGGGAGGAAACCGGAGAACCCGGAGGAAACCCACGCGGACACGGGGAGAACATGGACACTCCACCAAGAATCAGGACACTCCACCAGGAATCCCTAGTGCTGAGAGGAGAACATGCTAAACCACTAAGCAACCTTGCCACCCTTTTTTTTTATTTTTTATTATTTTTTTTTTTATTTCTCTCTCTTTCTCTCTATGTCTCTCTCTCTCTATGTCTCTCTCTCAGATGTTAACAGGAACTAAAGCTAATTACTCACATGTTTTTTTTTTTTAATCCGGAACCTTTTTTTAATCATCTGATTAAAGTTGTTAATAATATAAAGATAATTAATTAATTAATTAAATAGAATTAAAAGTTAAGCTGCTCCTACTTTGCGTCCTCGGTCACTGTCCTCTGGCTGCTCTCTCTCTCTCTCTGTCTCTCTCTCTCTCTCTCTCTCTCTCTCTTCTGTGCGAGAACAGCATTAGAGAGAAAAGAAAGTGAGATGATCAAATCATGGCAGCGAGAACTGCAGTGTGAAGGGAAAGGTCAGAGTCAGTGGGTAAAACGGATGAAGGCTAATGATTAACTCAACCTTTATCCAATCAATAATCATTTATCCTCCAGCATTAGCCCGAGCCTCGGCCGTTCTCCATTAACCCGGCCCAGACGCCACCGGCTCGCCTGTCTGAGGGCGTCGGCTTTATGGGCTGAATCGGCCTCAGAGCCGAGCGTCTGACACACGGGGGGTCGTGCGCTCGTCCTCGTCCGTCTGACCCGCACAGACCCGAGGTACGAGGTACGGGGACTGGGACATGGTCCTGAGAACTGAAATGTGTTCAAGGGGGTCGAGGTCAGGACCAAACTGACCCCGCCCACTTTATGGAACGGAACAAGGCTTTCCCCAAACTGTTCTCACGACTGGGAGCCATGTGTTGGATGGAGGGTAAACGAGCCGGTGCAGCCTCTGTCCTGAAGGTAGCGCTGTTCTGAGATCAGTGTGAATGTGCATATATTTTATAATGGAGTTCGGGTGACAGCGGCCTCCCGGGAGTCCCACCGCCTCACCTCACCTCCGTCTCCGACTCCCTCTGTCTCTCTGTCTGCCACGGACGTCGTCTCCGTCATAAGCCCTGTCTTTATAGCTGTTAATGACTCCCTCTTTACGTTCATTAATTCATTATCGATTTCACTTCATCGCTGTGGAATTAATTTGCAATTATGGAACATTAGAAGAATGTGAATAAAAAAATGACAGATGTGATGTGGACGTGGATAACAGCAGCTGGACCGACTCTGACATCACAGACGTTAGCCACGTACATCATGAGGTTGGGGAAATACATTTATTTCATATTTTTATACACTATATGATCAAAAGTATGGGGACATCCACATACTGCCCCCACAGGAGATTTAGGGATGCCTCTTTTAGAATGTTTTAGAAAAAAAAATTGGAGCCTGTGGGTCTGTGGAAACGTTCGTCTCTTCGACCATTTTCTGAAAAAAGAAAAGGAAACAAAGTTGGTAAGTAAAAAAAAAAAATACATGCAAAGAAATGAAAAAGCAATAAAAATAAAAATAAATCTTTAAAAAATGACGACTAAATGTAAACAAATTAAAAAAGGAAAAAAAACAAACGAAGCAATTAGTGAACGCAGGCGGAGGGAACTAAAACGAGTGAAGAAACAAAGTCGGTAAGTAAAAAAACAAACATGTTAATAAAAAATAATAATAAATAAATAAAAACAACAAATCAATAAAATATTCTGAATAAATGTAAAAAAAAAAATTAAAAACCAACAAAAGCACAAAGAAAACGAAGCAATTAGTGAACGCAGGCTGAAGAACGAAAACAAATAAAGCAAAGTAGGTAAAAAAAAACATGTAAATAAAATAAATAAATAAAATAAAAACAACAAATCTATCAAATATTCTGACTTAATGTAATTTTTTTTTTTAAAAAGTACAAAGAAAATGAAGCAAATAGTGAACAAAGGTTTGTTTGTAAATAAAAACAAAGAAAAGACAAAAAGAATTAAAATAAAAACAAATCCAAAGTAAATAGATAACAATTATACAGCAAACAATTAAATAAAGATGCAACAGAAACAAAATTAAATAGATACAAAAAATAAAATAAAAAACACCTTTAAACAAAAAATATGTAAATAAAAACAAACATCAAACAAATAAATAAAAAACAAATAAAAACATTTTTAAGCAAAACATGTTAATTAAATGAAACTTCAAACAAATAAATAAAAATGTAAAAAAAAAAAAAAAAACTTAAATTTATATACATATAAAAAAAGGAAGTACAAACAAAAATGCAAACTATAAATAAAAAAGCAAACCCCGCCCCCTCGTGCCTCGCTCCTCCAAATGAAACCCGAACCCCTGGTTTCTGTTCTTCGTATTTTCCGTGGTTCAGGTTCCTGAACCCGATGTTTAAGCGGATTGTTGTCGTAGCTTTTGGCACCAGGTGGAGGTTATATTCCGCGCTCCTCAGTGATTGGCTGTGTATCAGACGTTCTGCTGGATTTGACTGTGCGGAGCGAGGAGGAGGAGGACAGCTCGGTCCAGACGCTCGCATCGCAGAACGCTTCTGCTGTTTGTTTGTCTCCCGTTTCATTCTGTCGTTCCATAAACAGCGTAATTAGTGAAGCAGGAAGTTCTCCGCTGCTCCTCAGACGGGAGTGAATAACCGCAGGGTGTTTCCCAGATGTGGTGGAGCCCCTGCTCTGGGTTTGCTTCTGGGGTGCAGGGTGTAGGTTCGGTGACGGCGTGTGACCTCGCATCCTCAGAGATTGTGGATTTGCATGTTCACCCCCCGTTAGAGTCTCGTTTAGTGGAAATCGTCCTGTGTACGTGGCATCGATAGGAAATTAGCAATGCGTGCTAATTAGAGCAATAACTCACGTTGATGTGGAGGACGGGTATCGATTGTCATTTTCAGAAGAGCTCGGAGAACGTCGCAGAACAGCGACGGAGGGATCCATACGGGACGGCGAGCGGATTAATCCATTAGGATGGGAATTTATAGGAATGTAGATTAACTTCACACTCAGATACATTTGGTAGGTTCAATGGATTCGCGTGGCATTAGATAGGGGAGTTTTGTATGTTCTCCTCCTGGGTTTGCAGCCTGAAGTTCCTTTCGGTTACACAGGCTCACCCACACACCCATCAATCAACCAACCACTCATCCACCCACTCACTCACCCACCAACCAAACCACACACTATCCACTCCCTCACCCACCCATCCGCTGAGTCACCCACCCACCTACTCACCTACCCACTCACCCAACCACCCGCTCAGCCACCCGCTCACTCACCCACCCACCCACTCACTAACTGTCTCACACATCCATCCATCCACTCAAACATACCCACTGACTCACCCAACTTACTCAACCCTCCGACCCACCCACACATACATCCATCCACCGACCCACCTACTGACTAACCCACACATACACCTATTCACCCACTCGCCCACCCACACATTCATCCATCCACTCAAACATACCCACTGACTCACCCAACTTTCTCAACCCTCGACCCACCCACACATACATCCATCCACTCAAACTCACCCAGCGACTCTCCCAACTTACTAAAACCTTCTCACCCACCAACCCACCCACCCACCCACCCACACATACATCCATCCACTGACCCAACCACCCACCCACCCTCCCACTCGCCCACCCACACATTCATCCATCCACTCAAACTCACCCAGCGACTCTTCCAACTTACTAAAACCTTCTCACCCACCCACACATCCATCCATCCACCCACCTACTCACTCAGTGTGTGTGTGTGTGTGTGTGTGTGTGTGTGTGTGTGTGTGTGTGTGTGTGTGTGATACATATGACCTGTAAAACCAAGTCATGGTCATCATTGTATACTTGCACATGTCAACCAACATTATTTTTATTAGTGTGTGTTTACATGCTGTGTGTGTGTGTGTGTGTGTCTGTGTGTGTTATGAACCATAACACTTTAGTCATCACTGTGTGTTTGTGTGTATACGTTGACCCATGTTATTATATATATGTGTGTGTGTGTGTGTGTGTGTGTGTGTGTGTGTGTGAGATGACCCGTGAAACTGTGCTCATCATTTTGAGCTTGTAAATATACGGTCCACATTTTCCCACCTATCTCCGTGTGTGTGTGTATGAGTGAGTGTGCGTGAGTGAAATACTGCGTCCTAACAGACAGGTCCCGCCCCTCACATTCTTTACCTCAGTGAGTGCCGCGGTGCACTGTCATTTTAATAACCGCGAATTATTACCTGCATCCAGATCTGGGGTTAAGAGTGTCTCTAAGAGTATATAGATACATTTTCCATCTATAAATTCACCCGGCGTCCGGCCTTCCCCCCCGGGACGACCCCCCCCCCCTCGCCTGATTGACATTTTTAATGCAAAATTATACCATGCCTGTCGACAGAGAGGTGAAGGAAAAATAGTGTCCGTTCCAAAATTAGCCGGCGCTCGTCATAAAGCAGGATGAGTGCAGCATGGTGTCATCTCACCCGAGCATCGATTCCCATTTCCCATAAACGCTGCGGCCAGGGTGTCATCTCGGGGAGACGGGAGAAGGAACGCGTATAAACCATACCATAATATATAGATCATACAGGTCCAAAGGTTCTAGTTCCCGGAGCTGGCGCCTACACGCTGGCTTCATATGGAACCGGTCACCATGCGCAGTATTTCTGAGCGGACATTTTTACAGACGCGAGTTCGTCTTTAATACCCGCTTCATCCTAATCAGCCGTGGGTCGCGTCCAGAGTCCAGTACGGAAGGAACCTACAGTTCAATCAGTGCAACTTTAGAAGGTACTACTGCTCTCCCCGTGTTCTCAGTTCCACGTGCCGTAAAGATGGACTTTGTAGTTCTACAGTTACACTCTGTAGTCCATCTGTTTGTGTTCTACAGGACACACTGTGTACTCTGGTCTAATGGTCAGAACCCCAATAGTACCACCACGGAGTAGGGATTATTTGGTGGGTGCCAGCAGTGTCACTGGTCTGACAATAAACAATCCACCACCCAAATGATAGCTGTTCTGTGATGGTGCTGACCAATAGAGAACAGAGAACCAACAGGGGACTAACAACAGCAAAGAACACAGATGGTCTACAGTCTGTAATTGTAAAAGTACAAAGTCCATCTGTATTGTAGGTGGAGGAAATAGATGATGGGGCAATCGTGGTGGTGCAACAGTCAGCACTACATCATGCAGTATTCCCATGTCTGTGTGGGTTTGCTCCAGGGTCTTGGGTTCCCACATCCAAAGATCCTAAATGCACTCAGTGTAGCTATCAGTGCTGATATATGACAATGACACAATTGATCTTGCTGTGGTGACCCCTACTGGACAATAGAAGTATAGATAAATATATATCAGGCTGTATCATGGTCACCATTAGCTCCCAGGACCTCTTTCCACTTCCTGTCATGGTGGATGCAGCAGTAAGAACTCAGTGGGGTGAGTTTGTGATCTTTATGTTCACTGCGCTGAAAGTCTGCTGGAATTAGTTAGTGATTAAGGATACAAACAATGTGGCTCCACTGAAGTGTGTGGTGTGTGTGTGTGTGTGTGTGTGTGTGTGTGTGGATGGTTTTGTAATGTGCCTCATAATAATGTTGTGTGTGCAGTTTGTTTCATGACGTGATGTAAATATAAATATAAATGTCTGTGCAATTTGTTTTATAATGTTATATATTTATATTTATCCTACAACAATTTACATTTGTGCCACGTTTACCCCAATGCAATGCCTACCCCTGATGTGTGTGTGTGTGTGTCTTTGTGTTGTGTTCCCCTGATGTGTCTTTGTGAAGTGTACCCCAACTCTGTGTGTGTGTGTGTGTCTTTTGTGATGTGTACACCCCACTTCATGTGTGTCTGTGTTGTGTACCCCTACTCCATGTATGTATGTAAGTGTGTGTGTGTGTGTGTGTGTGTGTGTGTGTGTGTGTGTGTGTGTGTGTGTTGTGTACCCCTACTCCATGTATGCATGTATGTATGTATATATGTGTGTGTGTGTGTGTGTGTCTGTGTTGTGTACCCCTACTCCATGTATGTATGTAAGTGTGTGTGTGTCTGTGTTGTGTACCCCTACTCCATGTATTTATGTAAGTATGTGTGTGTGTGTGTGTGTGTGTCTTTGTGTTGTGTACCCCTACTCCATGTATGTGTGTGTGTGTGGCTGTGTTGTGTACCCCTACTCCATGTATGTATGTATATATGTGTGTGTGTGTATTTGTGTTGTATACCCCTACTCCATGTATGTATGTATGTGTGTGTGTCTTTGTGTTGTGTACCCCTACTCCATGTATGTATGTAAGTGTGTGTGTGTGTGTGTGTGTGTGTTGTGTACCCCTACTCCATGTATGTGTGTGTGTGTGTGTGTTTGTGTTGTGTACCCCTACTCCATGTATGTATGTAAGTGTGTGTGTGTTGTGTACCCCTACTCCATGTATGTGTGTGTGTGTGTGTGTGTCTTTGTGTTGTGTACTCCTACTCCATGTATGTATGTGTGTGTGTGTGTGTGTGTGTGTGTGTCTGTGTTCTGTACCCCTACTCCATGTATGTATGTGTCTGTCTGTGTTGTGTACCCCACTCCATGTATGTGTGTGTGTCTTTGCGTTGCATTCCCCTACTCCATGTGTGTGTCTTTTGCAGTGTGCATTGTGTAAACTCGGTGTATAACTTTGTGAATCTCTGCGTCTGAATAATGTATTGAATGTTTTTTGTGTATAAGTGACATCCCTGTGCAACGTGGGTGCGTTTACATCATGTTGTGTTTATCCCTGTGCATGCTGGATCTAAATGCACTGTGTACAGCTCTGTCAGTTGTGTATCCTCGTTTGATATCCTCTGTGTGATGTCAACACCTGTGGACTGTGGGCTATACAACGTGTTCGCTGTGCATCCCTGCGTCAGCAAACTGTGAACCTCTGCGCACTGAACTTTGACCTTCTGTGACCACAACACACACACACACACACACAGATGCATCTAAACACATCTATGTAAAATAAAAATAGAGGTCATCCTGCGACATAACCCCCTGTGATGTCTGCGAGCGACCCGTATCTCTGTGCGATGTCCGTCTCTGTGTCATGTGACTCTGATCTGTACACGGCAGGTTGTGAGGGGAATATAAACGTTTTTTATTTATTTATTTTATTATTTTTTTTCCCCCGATTCCTCTTAACAAGGTCAAGGCCGCAGCAGCCGCCCCATTCGGGCTTCCACAACGGCTCAATCGCACCGCTGCAGAAAGTAGAGGGCAGATCAGAGCGAGCGGCCAATCGGATGCGGCGCCTGGCCTTCAGCGAGCCTCGTACGTCTCAAGCTGTGCTCACCCGGAGCCAGTTCCTGTTTTTGTATAAACGCCAAACTGCGAGAGGCTTTGGATTGATTTCCAACATCTTGATTTAATATCCTGAATTAATTATTTCTACTTGAATAATATATAAAGGAAAATAAATGTAAGAACACTCCAGGGAGCAGCACAGGGCTTTTGTTGCCGCTGAGTTATCTTGTGGTCAATCTGCTGCTGAGACGGTCGGGCTTTCAGCTGTGTGCGTACCTGTGTGTGTGTGTGTGTGTGTGTGTGGTTATGAGGGTCTGTCAAAGGCTTGCTATAAGCTTTGTCTCTGTGTGCTTGCATATTCATGCTTTAACGTGTGGTAACGAATTACTGCCTTCGATAGAAACTCAAGAATTACATTTATTTAGAAATTATTTTGAGCTTCGTATTGCGTTTAATCGTTATTACATGAAACAAAACCCACACAATGGCTTTATACAAATAAAAGAAATGAATTATTTGCAAACATATACAAATGGTACCACCAGGGATGCATTATGGTGGAAAAGAAAGAGAGAGAGGGGGGGAAAAAAAAACAGAACTACAAAGAAAACACATCCCGCGGCTTAGAATGAACCCGAGCTCGCCAAACGCGGTGTGTGGTCAGGAGTCCAGCGGGAAAGGGCTCGGGCTCATCTCTCTCACATATTCATGCTGCAAGCCTCGGACGGGTCTGCGGATTGTTCTCGCCGCATCTGTAGCGAGCATGTAAATACAACACGGGGATGAAATAAAAAGCTAATCGGAATAAACTAAGGAAATGCGGCGAAGTCTGAATCTTGGAGAGATTGGAGAGACGAAATACGGTGCGTTTAAGGTCGGGTTTGTTGTTTCAAAGCAGCCTTACTGGGTTCTAAACCTGAATCTGTACTCACTGTGGTCTTCTTGTGAGGACCGAGGAACAGTGAGGGGGGATTCCGTCCAACAGATACCAAAAATATTATAAATATATTTCATAATAAATATAATAATTACGTTTAAATATTATTTATTTGCTTCGAATTTAGTTATAAATGTGGGGAATTTGTATTTTGCTGAAGAAGAAGCTCAAAGGCGTCGTCGTGTCCGTCGCCGTGGTGTCCGTTGCCATGCAGGCCGTCGCCGGAGAGTCCTGGCAGCATTGAAGATGGCGCCGTCTTGAAACAAACAGTTTTTGCTTTGTCTCAATTAATTTGTCTTTTATTATTATTATTATTATTATTATTATTATTATTTTATTTTTTTTTTTTTCCTCTCTCTCGTCCTCTCTGGTTCATCTCTTTCATTTTATCTTCTGACTTACTGGTGTAGTTTTTTTGTTTAAACCCCCTCATTTCTTCATCTCCTATTTTGTCTCCTGGTTTTTTTTTTTTTTCTCTTCATCCTCCCTGGTTATTCTTCTCCTCCATTTCATTTAATTTTGCTTGTTTCCTTTCATTTTATTGTTACATCTTCTACATTTTGTCTCTTATTCTGTCCCTTCTGTTTTTTTGTTTGTTTTTTTTTTACTTTCTCCATTTCATCTCTTTTAATCCGACTTATGTTGTTGCCAGTTTGGACACATTTTTCTTTGTTTCGTCTCCTCGATTTCCACTTCTTTGGCTTCTTTATTTTTTTTTTGGTCCATCATTTCGTCTCCTTAATGAGTCATTGTTTTACTTTCTCCCTTATTTTTCTCTCCCGTGTCTCCTTTCCCATATGTAAGTTCCCTAATGCTGTTTAAGATGATAAACATTGGCAGATATTATAATATTAGTAGACTAACTTCTTACTTAAAAAGCATTCGTTTCTGTATTTAATATTTCATTATATCAGTGATATGTTTTTCCACAATTTTCTCCCTCATTTTTAGTACTAAAAAACCCCATCAGTGATGCAGTGTGAACTATGAACACTGTTTTTACAGATAAAATAAAGTACCTAACAGTCTAATGGTTCAGAAATGAGAACCCTGGACTGTATATCAGGTATAAAGCCGTCTGGCTGCGCAGCCGAAGTTTAAATTGCCTTCAGCTGAAGCTTTCGGTCGGGATACTGATAGACTGGAGGACGCAGACAGACAGGTTGAGCATCTCCACCTCATTGTGTATGCACTGACAAATCAGAATGGGAGAGGGATGTGGGTGAACGGTAATATTAACCACCTGTACAGATGCGTCGTCTGCTGGTATTGACGTACAACCTTCTCTCCAATCTTTCCGTTCAATTTATTGATGAGCTTTTTTCTCTTTTTATTATTCCGAATTTTAAAGACGGTGGAATTTCTAAAGCACCAGGTAGCAGATGCGATGACTTACTATCACACCTTGCTGCTTTGTTCCTCCACCGCCAAGTTACAGAACCTGGTTTGTGAGAACGGCAGCCAGCGATTGATAGGTACCGAAGGTGTTCCTTCCTTCTTTCCTTTCCCCCCCCCCCCCCCCCCCCGCCGCCGTCACCACCCCCTGACATCGGGATTATCATAAAAGAAGAGTCCTGTCAGATTTCCTCTGATTTACCGACAGCCCAAACCAATCAATCTCAAAGTTCTGATTAAAAGTATGAGAGGCAAGTGCATGGCTTCTGTTCCCGTTCAGCTCTCCTCTTTATCCCCCCCCCCCCCCACCCGAATTTTTTTTTTTTTTTTTTTTTTTTTTTTCTCTTTTCATTTTAATCTGAGCCAAAATAAAAAGGAGGCCTTTAGATTTCACTTCCAGAAAACCCGAGCGAGTATTCATCGTGCTCCACTTATTCCTTTCACCCTCGCGGCGGGAGACGCTCGGCGCCCGTGACACCTTTATATACGACGTTCCCGTTTCAAAATGCCATCGACCCTTCAGACGGGAAGCGGTCGCCGAAGCGGGACGCAGATCTTTCTTATTGACACGTGCCCGCCGAGCGCGCCGTCCACGGGCCGGAGTTCCTCGCGTTTAAAGCGCTGCTTTACATAACTTCCTCATTAATGCCGTCGCTTTGTCTTCGGTGATAAAACGACAGGGAACGACTTGTACCTTCTGGTCACCTTTTTCTTTTCTTTTTTTTTTTTTTTTTTTTTTTTCCTCCGCGTCCTAGTTTATCAGGAGGTTTCGACAGTGTCACCGAGCCGGAGATGGCACTTAATCACTTGGACGAACACGCCATTACCCTCGGAACGGGCCCAGCGCATTAAAGCGCCGTTAAATATGGTAAACTATTCTCATTACCCAAACGCCAGCGAAGAAGGTCGCTCCTTTTCTGAAAAAACAAGCCAAAACAAACAAAAAAAAACAACGCCGGCCCTTTAATAAAGAAGGCCGCCGGTCACCTGCCAAGGAAGTGGATTGAGGCGATAGGCGTCAGGGTTCTCGCTCGCTTTCGCGGCGTATCAAAGCGCCGGTTTTGAATGCTTCCAGCGGGAGATCGCAAAGTCATTAACTATTTTCTGTCTTTGGCAGCAGTTAGCCAGTTGATGCCTCCTGCCCGCGGTAATGTATTGTGCTGCAAACAAGAAGGATGGCCGGATCCCTGCCTCCCGGTGCCACGGGGCCCTGCCGTGACACAGAGGCTCAGGTATATGGATGGCCTGAGTGGGTCTCCATCATTCATAAAACATGCCGGCACCGTACGCCGCCGAATTGATCTTGCAAAAGAAGCCGGGTGGCACGCCGACCACTTCATTAGTCTTCCGGCTCCACAAATCACGCCTCCCGAACCTCTGTCTGGCCGGCCTGTGCTCGTGGTTGGTGTACGGGCACCTGGCGTCGGTCTGCGGGACGGGCTGCCCTCTGCATGCCCTCGAAGCTATGGACGAAAATGCAAAGGGAACTTGACCGAGGTAAATTGATGACGCCCGGTCACTTCTGGGGCGTCGTGGGACGAAATCAAGTGGCTTCTTCCATAAAACAATGTCAAATATTGATGATATTTCTTTTCGCCGGCCTCCAAAATGAATTGCCCGCTCACCGCGCCCCGGTGATGAATGCTCTTTATTGCCTTTTCCATTGTTGGCGCGCCCGGACTTTTTGTAGCCGGCGCAGACCCCCCGCCGAGCCTCCTCTTATCCCGGGCACTCCTTGATCTCGACAGCAATTCGAACCGCATTTCTCTGTGATCCGCAGATCCTCCGTCCTTCGCGTTCTCCGAACATGATTCTCAACATTTTCTTCTTCCCCGTGTGCCGAGAGTGACGGCGAAATAACATCTCGCCGACAGATAGAGATCACAGACCGAGCTAAACGCTGAAGAGTGGAGTCGGAGCGTCGCAACGTTAAAAAGAAGGAGCCTTTCACTGGTACTCCACTAGAGCTCCTTTGTCTGTCTGTCTGTCTGTCGGTCTTCCCACGTCTCGGAGAAAACAAACTGTTCTGGCATTGTGTTGTCTCTTTAAAGTTCCACGGCTGCCCCTCAACCCCCACTCCATTCCTTGCACGGCCTATTCCCTTCACTGTCGTTACAGCAGGTCTAAAAACCTGTCTTGTGAGTCGTTCGACGTCGGGGATGGTTGGAGTCTCATCCCGGCCGTTGGCGTTGTCTGAGGGCCGCTGAAGTTATTGGTTAAGCCACTGTTTGCTCAACTGGTCCTCGGGGGGTCTGGATGGTCCACATTCTCTCTGTGGGTTATGGTAATGAGGTTACTTCAAAGCTTTGGGTATAAACATGAGTTTGCTTTTAATTTGTGGGGTTTTTTTTCTTTTTTTTATTGATGGGTATGTGTACCATATGGGTACCCACTTGGATATCTGTTTCAAACCCCTACTTTGAGAATGCATTTGTATTGATATCCTTGCTTGCAGTTTGGGTTTCCCAATGGTTTCCATCATCGGCGTACCAGTCGGGGCTGTTCCGTGGCAATTTTGGTTTGGTAGCCCAGTGGTTAGGTGTTGTGCTATCAGTCTGAAGGCTGTGGGTTCAAATCCCAGGTCCTTTGAAGTTGTGGGTCCTTGAACAAGACCCTCAACCCTCATTGGTCCACGGATGCTGTGTCAAAGTTGGGATATTTGTATGTTGCTTTGCAATATGACCAAATGTACATTTGTCATCCTTGTCCTCATGGACCTGTTTGTGTCCTGCAGCAAAGCTTGGAAGCTCATCAAGTACCAACATGAATGTTCTCTGAGAGTCCCATAATTCGGTCATTTGGCCCTGGAGGACATTTGGAGTCTCCAGCACATTCCATTTTCCATGTTCTCCCCGTGTCCACATGTTCCTCCAGGTTCGCCGGTTTCCTCCCACAGTCCCACAGAATGCTGTATCTGTATAACTGCTGTCTCTGTCCATCACTAACGTTTTTCCCTGGAGGGGCATGGTTGTCCCTCGAGACCCTACTATAGGATTAAGCAGAAGATGGATGGATGGCTGGTGAACCATCAACAACATCTCTAGCTCTCCTCACAAACGTTCCTTTCATTGACACTAGTCTTGCAGATAAACCCGAGAGAGTGTGACGGCCACAAAGGGCAGAGCTCCTGGGATTATACACAGGATTAGAGCGTGTGGGTTATGATATCTATCCCAGATGAACAGGCTTAAGGACCGCTTCTACCCCGGAGTTGGACGGACACTGAACACTGAATTTATTTTGTTTATACAATGCACGGACCTTATTTCATTTTAATAATCTTTTTATTGTTTTTGAACCTTAAACCACAACACAAAACATATATATACATAAACACATAATGATTAGAGGTACTATAATAATAAAAATAAAAATAACCCACAAGATAATAATAAACATCCTTCCATTATCTTCTGCTTTATCCTCTACTAGGGTCGGGGGATGGTTCCCCATGTCCATTTAGGGGAGAACTTTTCGGGCGCTGGGCAGATACACCCAGGACAGGGCTGGGCACACACTCTATATAGGGCAATTTGTAGAAATCAATTGCCCTTGTTCCATGTTTTTGGACTGTGGGAGGAAACCGGAGAACCCAGAGGAAACCCATGCGGACAGGGGAGAACATGCAAACTCAACCCAGATTGGGATTCAAACAGGGAACCCCTAGCACTGAGAGGAGAACTTGCCAACCACTAAGCCACCATGCAGCCCTCTTATAATAAACAATAACATAAGATAATAAATTAAAAAATAGGGCGGCACGGTGGTTTAGTGGTTAGCACGTTTGCCTCTCAGCACTAGGGATTCCCGGTTCAAATCCGCATCTGGTTGGATTTTCCATGTTCTCCCCGTGTCTGCGTGGGTTTCCTCCGGGTTCTCCGGTTTCCTCCCACAGTCCAAAAACATGGGTCAAGTCAATTGAGTTCTCCAAATTGCCCCATATAGAGTGTGTCTGTGAGTGAGTGTGTGCCCAGGGATAGATTGGCGTCCTGTCGTGGGTGTATCTGCCCAGCGCCCGAGATGTTCTCCCCTGGATAGGCATGGGGAACCCCCCCGCGACCCTAATAGAGGATAAAGTGGGAGATAATGAATGAATGAAAAATAAAAAAATAAATAGAATGCACAGATCCTCTGTAAGTACGGTCTAAATAACTTCATTTTCATTTCATTCATAGCTGATCCTGTATCCCCCCCCTTTTTTTTTTCCTCCCCTAAAACAGGTGTTTGTTAAAAAGATGCATTTTCAGTAGCCTCACGGACAAATAACTGCCCCTTAATTTATTATGGGGGATCTTACGATCGTCATATTTGTGATTTTGCGGTTCGGCCTGTTTTCTGAACAGGTATAGCTGTATAAGCAACTCGACCTTTTGCTATTTGAATGTATTTGGTGAGAGCAGGTTGCCGGAATGTATAATGACCCCGGTGGCTGATGAATAGCGCCAGCGCGGAAGGATTCGGAAATCCGATTAAACTCTGATGCAATTGTTTGGCAAATCCCATTTATTTCCACGGAGTTGTGTACGGGGACGCGCCGAGAGACATGTTGCTAGGACACAGTGTAGTGTTGGATGCTCTTGTGCTTCGACTTTGCCTCCGCCGTAGCCTGAGTCTGTATGATAAAGTGCTGTGACAGCACAAATGTTTGTGTGACAACCACTCGGGGACCTGGTCCATTAGCAGCGTCTTTTTAAACCGCCACAGCGGCTTATCGGGCCGGCGACGAGCAGTCGGAACCGTACAGGCACGTCTGCTCGGCTCCCTCCAGGATCAGCCATTTGTACAGTGTAGGACGGGAGGGAGGGAGGGAGGGGAGGGGCGGGGCGGCGAGGGCACAAAAGGGAAAAGGGGACGGGGAGGGAAACGGCACTGTTGTTTCGGCAAATGCAGTGCGACGAGGTGAAAAAGGGGAGCCACTCGGATAAAAACGCGCCAAGCGGCTTCGCGGGAACGGACGTGCGTCCATAATTAATGTCGTACGTGGAGCGGCGCGGTGACCTGCTTCTGTTTGAGTGGAGAGCAAACAGAGGAAGCTGTCCGTCAAAACGCCGCCGTGGAGGCGAGGGCAATCCTGCGCAGATAATCAGAACCTCACCATGCACACCTGCAAAAGAGTGGCTTTTTAAATGGTGCCGCTTTCGTTACGGAGCAAATTTGTTTCTTCTGATTGTGTTGGTTGCCGATATTCACGGCTCTCGGGGTTCGTTTATCAAAAAACGCCTCGCCAGCGTCGAAGAGAGGCGCAAAAAAAAAAAATATATATATTTTATTTAAAAAATTATTTGAAATTTTAATTTAAATGATAACTTTAAAATAACAGGGTAATTAGGGTCTGTGACCCATCATTCCGTTCTTATCTCATGTACCACATGTGATATTAATAATAATAAAATTTTCTTGAATCTTGAATGAGAGTGGTAGCCCCATTAGGGTAACTGTATAGGTGTCCTTATTTTGGTCCTATAATAAACATCACTTGGGGATACGCTTTAAAAACTCTTCCCAGGATGCTGCTGGGAATGGGACTTTTTTGATCGGTGTACCGAATTAATGATAAACCAATCGTTTGTGTCCATCACGGTTATTTAGACCATCCATCCATCCATTATCTTCTGCTTTATCCTCTGTTAAGGTCGCGGGGGGGTTCCCCATGCACATCCAGAGGAGAACGTTTCGGGCGCTGGGCAGATACACCTAGGACAGGACGCCTGTCTATCACTGGACACACTCTCACTCACACACAGACACTATATGGGGCAATTTGGAGCATTCAATTGACCTTGATCCATGTTTTTTGGACTGTGGGAGAAACCGGAGAACCGGAGGAAACCCACGAGGACACAGGAGAACATGCAAACTCCACCCAGAATGGGATTCGAACCGGGAATCCTCAGCGCTGAGAGGAGAACATGATAAACCACTAAGCCACCGTGCCGCCCTGGATATTTATTAAAAATAAAATGTCTTGTGTCTTGTCCTCAATACTAATTAATTAATTAACTAATTACGGCCGGATACCTCGAGAACCATCCCAACCTGCCGTGGGTGGAACGGCGTCCTGTATGGGAATAGTTATTAGAGTGTGAGGGCATTATGAGACCCAGCTGTCCCATATGAGGCCTGACCCGTTACACACGGTTCCAGCGCGCCAGAGTCTGCTTCCTCCGTGTGGCCGAGCATCTTTTCCCAATAAAGCCGAGCAAGCGGATGTTGATTGAGAGAGCCGGACCGTTTTTATTATAGTCAACATGCTAATCTGATTTTCTCCCTCTCTTCTGGGGCAATCACATGGCACCAATGAGCTCGCGCACAGCGCAGGGCTGCTATGAATTACCGCCCCGCTGTCCCGCTGCATCGGCTGAAGGATGGGGTGACGTTCGGAAGGGGAAGGTCACGAGTTAAGAATGGGTCCGGATCAGAGCCACGATGGGCAAGGCATCATCATTATCTGGCCGTATTATGAATTCGGGAATCGGATCGTATATCACGGCGGAGGTCGCCGAGCAGAAATCGTCTCGTGGATAAATAAATAACGCCGAATTAAAACATGGTATGAAAGATGGGATTAATATCCGTGTGCGCCGTGCGGCCGGAAGTGGAGACATCTGACCTTCACTGCAACCGTCGTTAAATAATAAATAAATAAATAAAAATGACATATACGTCTTGTATATATGGTTCAAATTTTGACGTGCATTCCGCTTACGGTTGCGCTGTGGTCAGCACAACCGCCTCTTTGGATCCTGGTTCGAATCTAGGTAGAGTTTCCATGTTCTCCTCCTTTTTGCATGGGTTTCCTTTGGGTTCTCCGGTTCTCTTCCACAGATTGAAAACATGGATTCAACGTGGCTGCTTGTTTAAGTATATAGTGAGTGTGTCTGTGAGTGTGTACCCAACGATGGATTGGGGCTTTGTCCTGGGTGTATCTGCCCAGCGCCCGAAATGTTCTGGGCATGGGGAATGTGACCCAATGGGGGGAAGGAGGGTTCCCCATGCCCATCCAGGGGAGAATGTTTCGGGCGCTGGGCAGATACACCCAGGACAGGGCGCCAATCTATCGCTGGGTACACACTCACTCACAAACACACTCTATATGGGGCAATTTGGAGAACTCAGTTGACCTTGATCCATAGTTTTGGACTGTGGGAGGAAACCGGAGAACCCGGAGGAAACCCACACGGACACGGGGAGAACATGGAAACTCCACCCAGATTGGGATTTGAACGGGAATCCCTAGCGCTGAGAGGAGAACGTGCTAAACCACCAAGCCACCATACCACCCACACTGCTATATTTAATTTTTAATAAAAAAAAAATTCTCACGCTAATATAATATTTAAATAAAGAAATTTAAATTGTACTTAGGGTGAAATGGGACTGTGAAACGGAATTTTCGTTTACATTTCATGTTCCACATGTTACGTAAATGATGATAAAATCTCCTTGAATCCTTGACGTACTCTTTTTGGTGGGAATTTCTGCAGCCGGTTGCACAAATAAAAAAAAAAAAAATAAATAAAAAAAAAAAATCCAAATTCCGTCCGAAACGACGAACGGACATCATTTTGAGAGCGACAGTTAAGCTCGACGGCTGGACCCTGGGAGGAGTCGGCACAGAACCCAATAAAACGTCCGCGTTCATTCGGTGCCTTTGTCCTCATCCATCGGTTCGCCCGCTCTCTGGCGCTCTCTACCCCCTCCTCTCCCCTCGCTGACTGACTCTCTCTCTCTCTCTCTCTCTCTCTCTCTCTCTCTCTCTCTCTCTCTCTCTCTCTCTCTGCTTGGCTGGACTAATTGAGTATCTAAACAAACTAATTAATCACCGGCGCCGGTGAAAGATGGACAGGTCCGTAGAGGTGATGTTCATCAAACTCCCCCAATTTGTTGTTGTTTTTTTTTTTTTTTTTCCTTCTTCTTAATCCCTGCAGCGATTTATTTGCTGAATTTGCACATTCCCCTCCCTCTTATTGCCACGGCCAAGGTTAACGGAGCAGGCGCTCATTTACTATTTATGATTTTTCATTGCGTATAACTTCTCCGGCGCTCCCTCTCGATGCGCGACGCATTAATCAAAAATAATGAATAAAATGATCCGGCCGACGATGCTCACGGCCTCCCAGGTTTCCGGAGAATAGCCGACCGAACTTTATTAATCAACGCTGGCTGATTAATTGTTACAAAGTGTCATGCATAAATTTTAATAGCACTCGGCCCAACACTAACAATATCCCCGGTGGCTTCAGATTTATTAAGAGTGATCAGCTATCGGCGAGAAGCCGGGCAACGATCGGCGCCGGCCGGAGAGCGCCTCTCCGATAAAGAACTTTCCCCCGATCGTTTTCGCGGGGTGACGGTCGCCCGTCGCCCTTGCGTGCCTCCCCTCCTCTCCCGCCTCCTTGTTGGCCTCTGCAGGATCACCGGCAGAGGAAGGTGAGGCACCGGAGTAAACCATTAAGGGTGACAGTTTCACTTTTCTCCCTCTAATTACTCGTTCCTGCCTATGTGGCATTTCTTAGAAAAATTTGTTGAATAATGACCGGCATTAAAACGGAGACTCTTAAGAATTTATATGCGCCGCCTAATTTATCATCTACTTTCTTTATCTCCTGGCTGGATTTATATCCGAAGTGTCGCCGACCCTCTCCGCTCGCTGACAGCGCCGTCACTTTCTTAAGGGCACGGCATGTATATCCGTGACAAATTTCCCGGACGCCACGCACGCTGTCCCGACAGGCGCCACGCGAGCTGATGACTCAGGCTGGCCGTGTTGATTTCGCAGCACGCTCTTCCTGACGACACTTGACTTTCGATGTCTCTCGCACGTGGGCTCTGCAGTCGGCATGCAGAGATGCACCCCCCTACGGGATAACGAGGGTGGTTTGGGGCAGGTTTCCCGAACCCCAACAGGACACAATTGATGTTGTTACATCATAACACGACTTTGAAGTATTCGAACGTGGAGGATGAGATCAGAGCATGGGGACAACCTCCATACCACCATACAGCCACCCCCCCCCCTCCCCCAAATCAATGAGGGTTAATTTTTACGTTCCAACTTTCCGATTAATAGTCATGCATCAGCTAGTTCCAATCATTTTGTTCATTGGTATCCAAAGTAAGGGCACGGTGGCTTGGTGTTTAGCATGTTCTCCTCTCAGCGCTGAGGATTCCCGGTTCAAATTGCCCCATATAGAGTGTGTCTGTGTGAGTGTGTACCCAGCGATAGATTGGCGCCCTGTCCTGGATGTATCTGCCCAGCGCCCAAAACGTTCTCCCCTGGATGGGCATGGGGAACCCCACCGCGACCCTAATAGAGGACAAAGCGGAAGATGGGTATCAAAAGTTACCGATGTGGACCCTTGAGCGAGGCCCTCATTACTCTAAGGAGATGCATAACTCCGTTATGTTGTTTTTAGGAAGAAACCTTGGGAGCACCGAGGCTCCCAAGCAAGCGGGCAGCTGGTTAAGGAACCAGCCATGCGACCTGAAGGCCACTGGTTGGATTCCCGGTCCCAACAAGTACTATGGCTCAAGTGCCCTTGGGGAAAGGCACCTAACCCCAGTTGCTCCCTGGGCACCGTGTACCAGGTTGCCCATCGCTCTGCCCATCGGTGTGTAAGCACAGTCGGCAAAATAGATCACACCCTTCACTTGTTGCCCCGCAGTCTGCACAACGTCCTGTATATTGCATCTGTATGGCATCATTCACTCCCTCTGTATTAATAAAATATGTAGACGTTTTAGACGCACATTAGAATGATTTATATAATGCAACTGGCCGTTCGAACAGCCAACCTCACCCTCTACCTTGTTGATGTCGTGTTGTGTGTGTGTGTGTTTTTCTACACTTTACCCTCCTCTTTGTAATTTACCGCAGGCTCCTGGGAACACACTCGCTAATGTCTGGCTCCCTTCAAGGGCGTCTGAGTGGGTCTGGGGCCTGTCTCATTTCCAGTCATCCGGCGATCCGAACCAGCATGCGGAGGGCGATCAGCACAGCCGTCACCGTCACACACGGTGGCGTTAGACGCCGGCCTGGTGTTAGCGTCTGTGATAATGCCGCTAATTAGGCTAGTGCTAATGACTAAAATGGAGCACCCCGCTGCCCGGCCCTTGCTTCCTGCACTTGTAGAAGGAGGCACTGGGGAGGGGTTTGGAGGGGCGTATTTTTACAAGCCTCTGAATGCTCTCCGTCTCTCCCGGCACTCGGAACCAACCACGAGTCCGTCGCCCTGGCCTCCTCACTGCGGCTGTATAACAACAAGGGACGGCATTACCATCAACTCGGGCTAAAACACTTAGACATGCGACCTAATAAAATTACAGGTTCTCCCTGTCGCCACTACTTTGCTTAGACCCTGTGAGCATTTCTATGCTAATCAGATGCTAATACATGGAAACGACAGTAGACGTTTAACCCTGGAGTGCTGGAACCTTGCAGAACCGAAGAGCCCCTTTTTTATATACCCCCCTCCCCCCTCTCCCATGTCTTTTTATTTCTATCCTCGCGGTTAATGGAAACCTGAGAGACTCGACTAAATGTTACGCTTTTACCTTTCGTGAAGTTAAATGCCCACTTCTCCTTTTAAATTGGACCGGAGATAATGTTGTAAACTCTCCCTACCCCCCCCCCCCCCTTTCCTCTCTGAGCTTTTTTTTCTTAAAACGAGATCGTAACTCCACCATGGGACATGATGTTACTGAATTATTTGTACAGTATCATGGCCGAATATATACTGTATATGATAATGGTAGCCAGCGCCACGGATTATTCTGGCCCCTCGTTTTCATTCAGTGCTTTTTATCCAAAGTGACTGATCATGTACAACCTGGTCGGGGTCAGAGGACAGGGTCAGCCATGATGCAGCATCCACTTTGGAACAATGAGGGTCAAAGTCCTTGCTCAAGGGCCCGCATTGGTATCTTTGGTGGAATTGGGTTTGGAAACCACAACCTTTAAATTGATGGCCCAACATCTGAACCACTGGGTTACCAGATCCCAAACCTCCACACAGATGGACAGCACTTGGTTTCGACAACTCTCTTTTAAGCTGGAGGCCACATATGAACAGCACTTGGTTCCCAGTGATTGTTACCAGATGTAATCCAGATGTGATTTTGAAACTTCTGGACCATTTATAAATATTTAATATGACATATAGAGAGTGCCGGGAATCAAACCTGGGACCTTCTTGCTGTGAGGTGGAAGCGCTAATTGCTGCACCACTCAACTCTCATTGGGCCCTCTAGCAAGGCCCTCAACTCTCATTGGGCACTTGAGCAAGGGCCTCAACACTCATTGGGCACTTGAGCAAGGGCCTCAAGCCTCATTGGGCTCTCGAGCAAGGGCCTCAAGCCTCATTGGGCTCTTGAGCAAGGGCCTCAAGCCTCATTGGGCTCTTGAGCAAGGACCTCAACCCTCATTGGTCTGTCAAGCAAAGCCCTCAACCCTCATTGGGCTCTTGAGCAAGGCCCTCAACCCTCATTGGGCTCTTGAGCAAGGCCCTCAACCCTCATTGGGCTCTTGAGCAAGGCCCTCAACCCTCATTGGGCTCTTGAGCAAGCGCCTCAACCCTCATTGGTCTGTAGAGCAAGGCCCTCAACCCTCATTGGCCTTTTTTGCAAGGCCCTCAACCCTCATTGCGGTTGACCCTAGTTGACCCTACAAAACTCATGGACCTCCCAGAGCAGATTTACTCTCATTGGGCTCTAAATGTGGGCAGAATATTGTTTTCTTGGGTTGCCTGTGACCACGGACCCTTTAATGGGAGTCCAACTGATGCCAACGTTGTGGGACACACAGCGAAAACAGTCAATGTATTAAGAAAATAAAAAAAAAGCAAATATCGACGACCTCATTGAAGATGTTTCCATCATTATCCATAACGCTGGACGGTCGTAGCTGTTCTACGTTCATACTGTGGCTGTTTAATTGCAGAAATATATCCCAAGGTCTTGCAACGTTTCTAGCCGACACCCATTCATCATCCATGCCCTCCTATGTGAATTGCTAAATTGAGACATATCCCACTTCCTCCTCCTCATGTCCTGCTCACTCGTATTCTCACCCTGGGCAATGGCAGAGCTCTGATGGCCCACTGACACATTAAGTGGAGTGATGGCAGTGCCAGGGTGTGGCTGCGGGGATAAACGGTATGAAAAAATCCCCACATTACCCAACCCCTCTCTCTCATAAATGTGACGGCAGCGTTTGACCTGGTAACCTCCGTCGTTTAGCAACACAGGGGCGGACGGCGTTCGGTCTGAGGGCGACTTTGCGCTGTCGTTATTTCTGGCCCGGTTGTTGATGAGGTGAAAGGACGGGATAATCGGCAGGAAGTGGAGCATATTAAACAAGTAGCGGTAGGAAGTAAGGAAAGGAATCCAATAGGAGCTGACACAAGAGCCAAACGCTGCCACAGGGCCCTCGTTCGGAACATCAGTCTGGGAGGTGCCTGGTCGACAGGGCTACGTTCCCAACCCCGCGCGGCAGCCGTACAGCCGTCCCTCCGCCGCGACTATTACGCCGATCACGGAGAGGGAAGGAGGCGACGCGAACGAGGCCCGTGGATGACATTTGTTCATTAGCATTGCGAATAGATTTTCACCTGCTCGCTGCCTGGTCTGCTATTCTCAGCTCGATGAATATCAAACAGGCTTCATTTTTTTTTTTCGTCCTCGGGGCCAAATTTAGGAAATAACATCCCGGCTCTTTTCCCTGGAGTGGAAAACGGTGGCACTTCAAGTAGCTATCATTCAGTCTACACTGCCTGGCTTTATGAGGCTCGCCGTAATGAGCTGGAGTGAGGAGGCTTCAAGGAAGAGATACGGAAACAGAAAAAAAAACCAAAACAAGTGATGTCAGAACAGAGGGCTTTTTAAATTGGGGACATTACAGCGTCAACTTTAACCATGATCCAGTTAACTACGATGTGTCAACATTGTGGCGGACGCTGATTAGCTGCTTTGCTTCATGCCACAATGCGTGATGCCATCAAACACCAAATTATAACTGTATCATGCTACGATTATTTATTATTTTACACACACTGTCCACTTTATTAGGTACAAGTAGTCTTACAGACTGTAGTCCATTTGTTTCTTTACAAGATTTTTAGTATCCCATAGGCAGTGCACCCTTCAGTCGGCAGGATTCTTTTGACAGCATCCAATAGTCAGCATCATCCTTTGGGCAGCAACACCTTGGCGGCATCATTATGGTAGCAAACCATAGGCAGCATCCTTCAGGTGGCAGCATCCTTTAGGCAGCAAGGCAACCCTGAAGGCAGCATCCTTCAGGCAGCATCTTTTAAACTGCATCCTTCAGGCAGCAACACTTAGGCAGCAAATTTTAGGGATCATCCTTTGGGCAACAATTTGTAGGTGGCAGCATCCCTTAGGGATCATCCTTTGGGCAGCATCCTATATGCAAAACTGAACACCTGGGTTGAATATGCCAACCTGGCCTGGAACCTAAACCTAGGACTTTCCTGCTGGGAGGCTAGAACCAACCACTGCGCTTCCTACATCCTCCCCTACCAAGCAGAAACAAGCACGAGGGCCCGTCGCCTCCCCCAAATTAAAGCTCCCGTGTTATGGCGGCTGCCGGATCGCAGGCTGCCACATCCCCTAGATTTTTTCCGGCAGGTTTTTCAGCGAAGATAACTTATTAAAAAGACTTTTTTCCCTCCTCATTTTGTATAATGTATGCACTTTAACAATTAATAACCCAAGCACGGGAGATTTTCACTAAAGGCCATTAATTTGTATAAAGCTGCTGCCGCTGACGGGGGAGATTTTTTAAACTGATCAGAAGAAAGTGAAATTATTCTCTCGCCTCAGGTTAAATATTAGTTTCCTCAGGAATTCTGTGCCTGCTTTTTTTTTTTCTTTTTCTTTTTTCTTTTATGACCTTGCCTTTGATTGCGGCGTATCGCGCCCGTCTCCGTTCCTTTGAAGGCGGCGAGGCTTGTTTTGCTTGCTTTCGCTGCCTCGCCCCATCAGAATGCAGAGGCCTGGGCTGAGGTGTACATTCAAGGCCTTCGCCGAAACAGGCCCGCTCTGTATGCCCATCTCTGACTCATCTTTTAGGCCAGGGTCACTCAGACAGGCGTGTGTGGGTGCGGAGAACCCAAATGGGTGGAGGTTCTTCCACGTCTTTTGTGGGGGGGGGTTATTATTTTGGTCTGGAGCAGCACATTAAGGGAAGACTCATAACGGCAGCTAATAGTACGTGTCAGTCTCTGGCTCTGGCCCTGTTTAAATAATTCAGTGCGGCACCACAACGAGTCTATCCTCCATGCCTCTCCCAAACTCTCGACATGACCGACTGCCGCCTTCTGCAGACAGACTCCTGTGAATGGGTGGGACCAGGTTGATCTTCAAACCTTCAGCTCGAATAGCAATATGGAGGATGCTGGCATGTCAGGGAGTCTAGGTGCTTATTCAAAAGATGCCGTTTATTATTAATTGCATGTTACATTTATTTAATTTGCAAATTTGGTCAAATCAAATGCTTTAAGGAATTCAGTGTCTGATTCCACTCTTGAGCAAGGTCATCAACCCTCATTGGGCTCTTGAGCAAGGCCCGTAACCCTCATTGGGCTCTTGAGCAAGGCCCGTAACCCTCAATGGGCTCTCGAGCAAGAACCTCACCTCTCATTGGGCACTTGAGCAAGGCCCTCAACCCTGATTTGGGCTCTCAAACAAGGCCCTCAACTCTCCTTGGGCTTTTAAACAAGGCCCTCAACCCTAATTGGGCTCTTGAGCAAGGTCATCAACCCTCATTGGGCTCTTGAGCAAGGCCATCAACCCTCATTGGGCTCTTGAGCAAGGCCATCAACCCTCATTGGGCTCTTGAGCAAGGCCATCAACCCTCATTGGGCTCTCGAGCAAGAACCTCAACTCTCCTTAGGCTTTTGAGCAAGGCCCTCAACCCTCATTGGGCTCTCGAGCAAGGCCCGTAACCCTTATTGCTCCAGGGGTACTCTATTATGATTATCCCCATGTTCTGACCCCAGTTATCATGTTGGGATTCAAAAATGCAGACCCAAGGAGATTTTAAAATTGAGCCATTTAAAAATAAAACGATTTAATGATTTGTTAAACAAACGGAGTAATAAATCTCGCCTCCCGAAAGTCGACTCCCGGTGCCATTGAGTCTTCCCGGAAATAGAACCAAAAAAACAAGGCCCCGAATGTGGAGAGCGCCGCACGGGGTGAACCGATCCCATCCATCAAAACCGCTTTCCTTCACCTTCCAGTGTTTCGTGTCATCTTTCTTTTTCCTCTTTGCCCCCCTCCCCCCTCCCCCCCATTTTTTCCCCCTGCACTGGTACCTTTTTTAAGTTCAGAGACTGAGTGCATGTCTTCATTAGCTGCATTAACATTCAGCGGCTGTAGTAAATTCTGACAGTGAAAAGGTCCCCGTAACCTTTAGTTGTGCAGAAATTTACTTCCCGAGAAAATTACAGCTGGCACTGTCTTAATTAATGCTGGCTTTCTTTGCTGAAAACCCCGGCCTTGTCAGGGAGACGGGGAGGAGAGACGGCCGAGGGGCGGGTGGTGGCGGAGGAGGTGGTGGTGATGGCGGAGCGGCAAGCGAAAGTGGGAGAAAGTGGAATGAAAACGGTGGAGGCTTTCAAGGGGCTCTGAGGAGTGAGTCGGTTAAATAAGTTAAATAAGTGACTCCGTCGGCGCTTCTCTTGTTTACGGTGACGCCGAGGGCTTCGCACCGCAATTGCTGCGGCTTCTCCCATTGGCTCGTTCGCGGTCTTTCTTTTTTCCAGGGTGTTTTGTCTTGCGGATCGGCTTTAAGAAATGAAATTTCTCCAGCAAAACTAATACATATTTTATCTTCGCCGAGCCGCGGTGTAGAACACGGAAGCGGGAGGTGGCGCCAAGATTGGAACACTACAAACAATCAAGGTTCTGGAGATGAGTTAGTGAAGCTCCCAATGAGGAAAAAAACCAGGGTACACCTGAGATTGGTGGCCAGGTTTGGGATTATGCAACGAATGCTGAATGTGGAACATCAGACTCACTCGCCGAGCTTGTTATGTAAAATAATGCGGTGCGTATCGGGAGACGGGGAGAGAGCGACGGCTGGGAGCTCCAGGCGCCGGCGCTACGCCGCTGAGAAACGCTGTAATCAGTCACACCTGATTACAGCAAAACACTAAATCATTCACCGCCAGAGAGAAATTGCCTTTTAAAGCCAGACTTTACTTAAAGCTGGAGTCGGGTTCGAACCCGGGGCGAGAGTGCGCTTGTGTTGTCATACGACAGCCGGGCCACCGGTATGAGGATGACTGGACGTCACTCCGGGCGGTGTGTGGATGGTAATGGACGTGCTGGAGGCTCTGCAATTTTGCCGTTTGCATGTCCTCCCCATACCTGTCTGGGTCTCCTCCCACATTCCGTGCTGATTGGTCGGTTGGAGAGTGCGCTCATAAACGCGAACTTGCAACGGTGAATGAGCGTGAAAACTCTTCACCTGTTCGCTATCGCTCGCAGATTCCTCCACCGTCGCTCCGCCCACTCGCCTGCGGATTCTCGTTTTCTTTGGTTTGAATTCTGTGATCTAGAGCTTCATTACAATAATTTCTAGAGCTCAATAAGGTTTACCGATCATGCCGACTAATTAAAACAATACTGGGGGCGTGTGTGTGTGTTGGGGGGGGGGGGGGGGGATGAGGGCTTCTGGATGAGGGGTTCAGTCCAAACTGTCCACGTCAAGCCTGAGTTTGACTTAAATAATAATAAAATAGTCCTCTAATGAGCTGCAGACGTTTTCAGTGTGTCTTTACTTCTCTGGCCCTGTCACCCAAGAGAGAGAGAGGGGGGGGGCAGTGTGAGAGAGGGGTAGGGGTTGAGAAAGAGAGGGGTGGTAAGGGTGGGAGACAGAGAGAGAGAGAGAGAGATAGGAGCTTTCACATTACATCATATTTTAATAATATTACAATGCTCTCTCTCTCTTGGTCTCTCTCTCTCTCTCTCTCTCTCTCTCTCTCTCTCATCTTTCACTTCTTCTCCATCTTTTTCTCTTCATCTCTGGTGTCCCCTCCCTCTCTCTCTCCCTTTTCTCTCTCGCTCTTTCTTTTCCTTTTTTTCCTTTCTATTTCTCTCTCTCTCTCTCACTTAATTTTCCTCCTTTCTCCCTCTCTCTCTCTCTCTCTCACTCTCTTTTTCCTTCCTCTCTTCTGGTCTCTTAATCACATTCTCTTTCTTTTCTTCCTTTCTCTCTCTCTCTCTCTCTCTCTCTCTCTCTAGCTCTCTCTCGCTCTCTCTCTCTCTCTCTCGCCCCTTTCCAATCTCTATCTTTTCCTTGTTCTCGTTTCCACTCCCTCTAACTTTATTTCTTTATCTTGCTCTCTCTCTCTCTCCTCCTCTCTCATCCTTTCTCTCATCCCTCTCTCTCTCTCTCTCTCGCCCCTTTCCAAACTCTCTCGTTTCCACTCCCTCTAACTTTGTTTCTCTCTCTCTCTCCTGCTCTCTCATCCTTTCTCTCCTCTCTCTCTTTTCCTTGTTCTCGTTTCCACTCCCTCTAACTTTATTTCTCTCTCTCTCTCTCTCTCTCTCTCTCTCTCTCTCTCTCTCATCCTCTCTCTCCTCTCATAACATGTCATGAGATTGTATAAATGATAAACTCGTGATTTGTTTGGAGAACCTGATCCGGTGTAAATTCTGGACCGCGGCGGCGGCGTTGCAGCCGATGCTGCCGGATTCTGTTCATATTCATTCCAACAGAACACGAGCGAGCGGCGAGCGGCTCACCAAGCACGCCAAGGCCAGCTGAGGTCACAGCCACAGTGCCAACCATGAGGTCATGTAGGGGAAATTAAAATAAGTCCGTGCTGCGGGACAGAACTCTGGTCATCGTGGTAACGTTCCGCCAATGAAACGGTGAACGTCCTCTTCCTCTTGTTAAAGACACGTGGGTTCACTATGAGCACCTCTGTCCATCACGCTTAGATCCCGCCCCCTTTTATTATGATTACTTCAAACCTGAATGAATATACTGATATAACTCCACCACATCCCCCGTTTTCCTCCACGCACATTTGTAAACATCTTGTATGGCAAAGTGTTACAGATGTGACTCTCCGCTCGTTTGGTCGCGTACGTTCTCCGTTTGGACGCCTCGTAAGCGCGTGATGAACCGTCCTCACCTTAAGTGCCTCGCCTTCCAAGTTGGATATAATTCTCCGAGCCTCATCTCGTAAACGATCGCACCGCCATCTTACCTCCGATATCCTCCTCGTTTCTAATTCCACCCTGTCGCCTCGCTTCCTCACCTCTTCTGCTTTCCATCGGGGAGACATGGGCACTCGGGGCCTATCCCGCCCGATGATAAACTGCCACTGATCTCGAGACTCCGATTTGTAATTTTCTAAGCCACAGAGGTAGGACTCTGACGATTGATCAAATTGAGAGGCAACTTGAGCCCAGCCCGTGCCACTCTCTCTCTCTCTCACTCTCTCACTTTCTCTCTCTCTCCTACATGCTCTCTCGCCCCTTAGACCGTCTTTAAATATTCAGCCAGATTTATGAATGGTCACTGTCTCGCTCGGCTATTTATATCCTCTATATTGACAGAGACACATTCTGGAAGAGGAATGGAATTTTGGTTTGTGTGAGTGCGATGGGGGGGGAGCGTTTGATCGAGTGTAATCTGACACCGGGCGGGGGGCCCGAAACGCTCGGATTAATGCGTTTTCGCGGAACAAAAGTAGACAAGGATTTATTCATATTTTGCCTCCATTTTTATGAAAAATTCAAATGAAGGTCAATTTTCAGGATTACCTGCCCGGCTGTAAAATGTTTCGGGACATTTGTCAGGGGAGACATAAAAAATTAAAGACGTGGCCAACTACTTTACCAGGAGGGAAGAGAGAGGGGGACATGGGCGCATCCATCCATCTTGGTTTCGGAGTCTGTTGAGATGGAGATTAAGCATTTTAATGTAGATCCAGATGTTTGTATTGAAGTCACAGGTACACGTTTATTACAGGTACAGAGTTATTCTCCTCCAAATTAGGGACATCATAATAAGGCACTGAGGTCGTGAGGTCGTTTTGGGGCCGGCTCCTTGTTCGTGAAGCCCAAACTAATAGTTTTTAGTTGATCACCTCCATCGTGTTCTGTGATGCAAGCAGGGTGGAGTGATCCGAGTGGGACAGGTATCAGTGAGGCTGTGGATGTTGTATAGGGTGGAGCTGGTGGCTCTGACCAAAACGCAGACAATTGGAGTTTTGGAAAGTTTTGGAGACTGAGTTTGGACATGTACAGAGGAGGGATGCTGCGAATGAAGCCACCAAGCAGGGGGAGGAGAGGAAGGCCAAAGAGGAGGCTCATGAATGTCCTCAGATAGGACAAGCCACTGAGGTCGTGAGGTAGTTCTTTAGCTGTCTCCATGTTCGCGATGCCCAAACTTAAGGTTTTTAGTTAATCACCGTCATCGTGTTCTGTGGTGCAAGCAGGGTGGAGTGATCCGAGTGGGACGGCAGGTAAGGAATGAGTTTATTAGTGAGAGGACGTTTAGGAGACAGAGTTTGGACAACATGTAGAGTAGGAAGCCACCAAGCCTGGGGAGAAGAGGAAGGTCAAAGAGGAGACTCGTGGTTGTCGTGAGGGAGGACAAGTCCCCGTAATGGTAACACCCAAAAGGAAAAATTACCCTAAAAATGACTTTTTGCTCGTATTTAAAGAAGAGAGAGACGAACCCTGGAGTGAACGACCCCCTATTGCTCCACTGTAGATCAAAGATCAAAGGCCTAACTGAGCAAGATCAAAGAGATATTCCGCTGTTGTTTCCAGGGGGTCAGAGTCGTACCCCGGCCTTTTCCTTCCTTCTGAATCTGGCCTCAGGTCTATGTTTGCTCTAACTTCAGAGGCCCGTCGCTCTCGGGGGGTGGGGGGTGGGGGGCTGGCATTAGCGTTCGATCCGATTATTCGGGAAGGACAAAGTGCTTCGTGTTGATGAAGAGCCTGCTCGAAAATCTGGGAGTGCAGAAATCGATGCCGATCCACTCGCCCCTGGAGCATTGATCATGCCTCCCTCTGCATCGACAGCCCACGCCTTGTTTAGCAAAGCATCTGAACGGGGTGAAACGAGGCGCCAGCAAGGTCCTCCCCCAAACCGCCCCCCCAACCCCTCCCCCCGCATCCGGGTTCCTTTCCCGCATCAACAGGCTGCCATGATTCCTAATCACACGGTCTGCAAACAATTTTAATTCCCCGCGTCCTCCGCCCACCGCCTTAAACGCGCAGAACCATCACCTATCCTGAGGTGGGATCAATCCGGCGGGAGGCCGCGAGACGGGCCGATGCGAGGGCCGCTCATTATGTCGGGACGTTGTTTGTCTGGGATTCCTTTCCTCCCACCTTGTTAGAGACGTCCAGTCGGCATAATTGGATCCATCTCCCGCAGAAGGCAGACGCTCTCGGAGGTGAGCGCTTGCATAAATGACAAATGTTCCTCCTCTTCAGGAAAGAGAAGCGTTTAAAGGAATGACGTCTCATTATTAGGACAGCAGACAAGTTTGAAGGCTTGGGCAATCGCTCCCGCAATGAGTAAGGAATCACTTCACTTAAGGCTGTCGTGCCCCATTTGAGAGG